>SZWC01005449.1:28902-88957 GCA_023375785.1 Penium margaritaceum | reverse complement strand
AAAAGTGAGTCACGCGTCACAGAGGTGTTACGCGACAGGGGGAGGCGAGAGAGCGAGCAGCGAGCTCGATCTCTCTCGCCACCCTCGAAACTGGTGGAAACATCCCCACCTGCCCACAGACCAAACTCCTAGCATAAACTAGGTCACTGTTCAAACAACAAAACGAGTAGGGTATGAACCCGGTTATGCACATGGCTAACTGTGCTCGAACGCATGTGAGAAAGGCACATGTGGCTGGCAATCTCAGATTGAGACTCGTCATGGTCGTCCTCCCAACTTCTGGTCATGACGAGTCCGTCGGCAGGATCATCTCTCTCTGGTCAGTCACCTGCACAGGTGATGTGAGTGTGCAACGAGGCCAGAGGTCACCGTGTGATAATGACATGAATCCAACAGGTCTTGGGGTCGTTGTCTCTGTCGTTTTGCATTTGCTCTTTCTTTATTTCACTCTGTAGGGCTTTTCGTCGTGCATTTGGTGCTTCTTTCGGATTGTCATTTGCACGGCCAAGCACCTCGTGTTGGTGAACGTGACGTTCCCGTCGACCTGTACAGTTTACTGTGACCACTCGGCCATGTCCATGCCCGTGCAGATCCCTGATGCGGACCCAGGTGGCGCCGGTGTGTCGTCTGGTGATGGACCACCTAATCGGAGGTGACCGACGACCGCCCTAGTGTCCTGGATGTTGTCTGGGACCTTCTGCAGTTTTTCTGCAACCCATAGGATTTTATCGTTGGAGTGGCCGTGGGCCCGATTTGCATGTTTTGCATTATGTGTGCACCGTTTGATGCCGGATGCATGCATGTGACCAGTCGTAGCGTCCGGCTCAAGATCCTACACGTTTGGGTTCAGAGGGCGTAGCGTTCTAACTTATCTGCGCAGAGTTACAGCCAAAACGGTGTTTTTGGGCCGGTTTCGGGACAGACCTTGCACTGTCGCGTGCGCCGCGGCAGGCATTTATGCTGTGGACCTGTCATTCGAAATGGAAAACCTAGGCAGCAGGTTGGGGCAGCAGCGTTGTTGATGCAGCGTGCGGGCTTCCACACTCGTTGCTTAAGTCAGCTGCCCCCTTAGTCTGGTGCTCTAGAGTCTAAGTCTGGAAGCTCTGGGTTTGTTACTCAGAAACGCGCGCGCCAGAGTTAGAGCCAGAAAGCAGCTGAAAACTGAAAGTAACTGGTCAGGAATAAAGAATGAGCAACAATGGGAGACCCCTCTAAGTTCTAGCTCCCCCCCACTAGTGTAGAAGTTGTTACTCAGCTAACCAGCCAATCAAAAAATAGCTGTGGACCTATTTTCTGGCAGGCAGGGTTAGACAGAAATGTTAGGCAGCAGGTTGGGGCAGCAGCGTTGTTGATGCAGCGTGCGGGCTTCCACGCTAGTTGCTTAAGTCAGCTGCCCCCTCAGTCTGCTGCTCTAGAGACTAAGTCTGGAAGCTCTGGGTTTGTTACTCAGAAGTGCGCGCGCCAGTGTTAGCGCCAGAAAGCAGCTGGAAACTGAAAGTAACTGATTAGCAATGAAGAATGAACAACAATGGGAGACCCCTCCAAGTTCTAGNGCTAGGCAGCAGGTTGGGGCAGCAGCGTTGTTGATGCAGCGTGCGGGCTTCCACGCTAGTTGCTTAAGTCAGCTGCCCCCTCAGTCTGCTGCTCTAGAGACTAAGTCTGGAAGCTCTGGGTTTGTTACTCAGAAGTACGCGCGCCAGTGTTAGCGCCAGAAAGCAGCTGGAAACTGAAAGTAACTGATTAGCAATGAAGAATGAACAACAATGGGAGACCCCTCCAAGTTCTAGCTCCCCCCCACTAGTGTACAAGTTGTTACTCAGTTCACCAGCCAATCAGAAAATAGCTGTGGACCTATTTTCCGGCAGGCAGGGTTTTCTCGGTGAGCCCTGCCAGACGCCCGACAGCCCAAAACCCGGGCGTCGTCCGTTTTGCCTGAAAACTGGACCATACCATAATATCGACGCTCCGAACGCAGTCGCGCGGTCAGAATCAGCTAGAAAAATAGTAGCAGAGAGTTATGGCTGCCCGAACCCAGGCAGTGCCTACGGTGGTCCATGATGCCGAACAGGGCCATACAGCATGCAACAAGGACCCTAGGCAGAGCATGACGATGCAGACGTGATGGGACGCGCTGGACGCATGCAGGCAGCAATTGCGGTGGCAGTGACCGCCGGCAGCACGACCGCCGAGGAGGCCTGCCGATGGAGCTGAGCACGTCGCCGGAGAGAGGAGGCTCCAGCGAACTGCGAGTAGGCCTCAGCGTGCGTCGGATCCACCGGACGACACTCCATCAGTGTCGAGTCTCGCCGTCAGTCATCTGCACGCCGATGTACACAAGCCGGGAGGACACAACAGAGCACAATGAGAGATGCGCAAAAACCAACACTCCCCCATGACTCACAGGCGTAGTGCACATGGGCAACATTCAGACTCCCCCCGGGACGCAGGCAGAGACAGAGAGAGCAACTCACGGGACGCACGCCGACTGAACTCACAGCCTTCTTGAATGAGTCCCGCTTCAGTGCCTTGGTCAGGAAGTCGGCCAGCTGCCGTGCTGTCTCAACCCACACGATGCTGATGCTGCCGTCATGCAAGAACGAACGCACATAGTGATACTCAACATTGATGTGCTTTGTGCGTGTGTGATGCACGCCGTCATTGTCGGCGATGGCCATGGCACTCTCATTGTCACAATGCAAAGTGATGGATGCGACAGACTGACGCAACTCGGACAACAGACGACGCAACCACACACTCTCACACGCGCCTGAGCCAAGGGCCACGTACTCAGCCTCAGCAGTGCTGCGTGCAATGCACCCCTGCTTGCCACTGTGCCAAGACACAACTGTGCCGCCGATCAGGAAGATCCAGCCCGTGCGACTCTTACCGTCTGGACTGCCGGCCCAGTCATTGTCGGTGTAGCCCACTGCGACGACGGACGGCTGGCGGCGGAACATGAGACCTCGCCGAGGGGTCGAGACGACATAGCGCAGTACTCGGATCGCGGCCTCGAAGTGGAGGTGACACGGCTCCTGAGAGAACTGGGCGAGGAGGTTGACGGCGAACGCGATGTCTGGACCAGTCGTCGTCGCCAGGAACATCAGTGACCCGATGACACGTAGATACGTGGTCACATAAACTGGCTCCCCCACAACAGCTGGGTCAGGACTCTTCAGCTTCATTTGGCCATCGGGTGACATGGGTGAAGATGCGCTAGGCTCGAGGGGCAGGTCCTCGGCGAAGCGAGTGGACAGCGTCTGCACATAGGCAGCCTGGTGGATGTGCAGAATGCCCTGGGAGCGATCATGCTCGAGTTCCATGCCCAGGAAGACTCGGGCAGACCCGAGATCCTTCATCTAGTAGGCGGTGTGCAGCAAGTCCTTGACACGCTGGATGGCGGCCGTGTCTGGCGACGCAATGAGGAGATCGTCGACGTAGACGAGAACTGCGGCGAAGGTCTGACCTCGTGGGCTGACGAACAGAGCGGGGTCAGCGGTGCTGCGCTGGAGGCCGCCACGGAGAAGCGTGCTGCTGATCTCCTGGTTCTAGCACCAAGGCGACTGCTTCAGGCCATAGATGGCCTTCCGCAGCCGCCAAACCCTCCCAGTTCCGTCGTCGAAGCCTGGGGGCTGCACCATGTAGAGCTCCTCACCCTCCAGTGAGCCATGGAGGAACGCGTTGCTCACATCCATCTGGTGCAGCTCCCACCCATGCTGGACAACCAGGCTGAAGAGCGCCCGGCTAGTGGAGAACCGACCGACTGGGGCGCAGATCTGGTCATAATCGACCCCAGGGACCTGAGCAAACCCCTTTGCTGTGAGGCGGGCCTTGTACTTGTCCAAGGACCCGTCAGGCTTCCAATTACGCCGAAAAACCCACTTGGCGCCAATGGCCTTCCGACCTGGAGGGAGGTCGACGAGGTCGTACACGTGGTGCTACCGAATAGCAGCGAGCTCCTCGGCGCAGGCAGCATCCCAATGTGTGGCCTCAAGAGAGGCTCGAGCCTCGCGTAGGGTGGCTGGGTCCTCCGGACGTGCTGTGGAACGGACTGAGAGGGCGTGTGCATCACGAGCTCCAGGTGGGATGCGGGCGAGTGTAGCCACTACAGCATGCCGATGCTCGTGATGAAGCATGGCGTAGCCCAATGCAGAGCCCGGGTGAAGGTCTGCGATGATGGCCGAAGTGGTCAGGCCGAGAGCCTTCGTGCCAGGGTCCCCACTCACGACTGTGGGAGTGGAGGAGACACGTGGAGCCACATGGGGTCGAGGCGCCACGGGACGCAGTGGGACGGTCTGCGCGCTCCCTATCGGCCGAGGTCAGAGGCTGCCGCCTGGGCCACGTGTGTAGCGCGGTCGGACAGGAGATGGTACTGGGTCCAACGGGCCAACGGAGGCGGACGGGGCTACTGGCTCGGAGGAGCCAGCGGACGCGACTGGAGCTGTCGGCCCGGAGGAGCCAGCAGATGCGACAGGCGCAGCTGGCCCGGAGGTGCCAGTGGACATGACAGGATCAGCTGGTCCGGAGGGGCCAGCGGACGCGACTGGGGCTGCCGGCACGGAGGGGTCAGCGGACGCGACTGGGGCTGGTGGCCCGGAGGGGCCAACGGACACGACAGGAGCTGCTGGCCCGGAGGGGCCAGCGAACACGACTGCGGCAGCGGGTCCGGAGGGACCAGCGGACGCGACGGGGGCAGCTGGCTCGGAGGGGCCAGCGGACGCGGCTGGGACTGCTGCCCGGAGGGGCCAGCGGACGCGACAGGGACTGCTGGCCCGGAGGGGCCAGCGAACGCGACTGGGACTGCTGGCCCGGAGGGGCCAGCGGACGCGACTGGGGCTGTTGGCCCGAGAGGGCCAGAGGACGCGACAGGGGCTACCGGCTCAGAGGGACGGAGTGATGTGTCACCCGGAAGCGACAGGACAGAGGACGGACTCACCACTCCCCCACGCGACGGGAGGGACACGGACGAGCCGGAGCGGATGAGGTCGCGGGGAAACAGATTCTCGAAGAAGAGGGCATCGCGGGACTCGACGATGTAGTGTCGGGATGGGTCCCAGAAGCGCCAGGCCTTGGACTGACGAGACACACCGAGGAAGGTGCAGGGGCGTCCGCGGGGGGCGAGCTTGCCGCCNACACGGACGAGCCGGAGCGGATGAGGTTGCGGGGAAACAGGTCCTCGAAGAAGAGGGCATCGCGGGACTTGACGATGCAATGTCGGGATGGGTCCCATAAACGCTAGGCCTTGGACTGACGAGACACACCGAGGAAGGTGCAGGGGCGTCCGCGGGGGGCGAGCTTGCCGCCTTGCTGTGGGGCGGGCAGCCACACAATGGCCACGCAGCCCCAGACGCGAGCCGGACGGAGGTCAGCGCGCCGACCGCACCAATGCTGGTATGGTGTGGACTGGCGGGGAAGGGGACCGTGGGGAATCCGGTTCCAGACCCAGGTCATGTAGGCCATGGCTTCAAAATAGAAGCCATCGGAGAGACCTGACTCGACCCGCATGGTGCGGACGACATCGGCCATGGTGCGGTTCCACCGCTCGGATACGCCGTTCTGAGCGGGCGTGTAGGGCGCAGACGTCTCATGGTGGATCCCGCGGGAGGCGAGAAAAGCCGTGGCCTTACCCATGTATTCTCAACCGCAATCGGAGCGAAAGCGGCAAAGAGAGCGGCCACACTCATGCTCCGCGAGGACAAGCCAGTCTTGAATGGCTCGGGCGACATCGCTCTTCTGCCGGAGGCAGAAGACCCAGCGGTAGCAAGAATAGTCGTCTGTAAGGGTGAGGACATAGCGGCCATGCTCTGCGACGGACTCGGTGGGGAGAGGGCCCATGAAGTCCGAGTAGAAAAGGTCGAGAGGGGAGGATGCCCGGGAGGAAGACAAGGGGTACGTGGACCGGTGCATCTTCCCCTGTGCGCAGTCAATGCACTCAGTTGGGCACGAGAGAGGGAAAGTCTCCGGGTCAAGGCCCTTGGCCGGCTGGCTGCGAAGCATGCTCTCTACGGCGGCAGAGTGGACGTGGCAAAGGCGGCGGTGCAAGAGGCGGGTGTGCTGAGGAGAAAGCATACTGGTGAAAAACACATGGCCTGTGGCGGCCGACGGGGAGGAGACGGGAGGAGAAGAGGAGAGGCGAGGAACATGCCACAGGTTGCCGCGGGCGGTGGCGTGCAGGACGACAAGACCAGACGGACGCAACGACACAGTGTCAACACCACGCGAGTGCACAACGTCCATGCTCATGCGGTCAAAGGCAGTCACCGACAGGAGGCTGAGCTCGAGACCAGGGACGAAGAGGACATCGGTCAGAAAGACGTCACCGGCAGGACCACGAAAACGAACGACGCCAACACCACGGACAGGCAACACTTGTCCGGAACCCGTCCGGACACCGGAGACATTGCCTACAGGACCGAGCATTCTGAAGGCCTCACGAGAGGCTGTCATGTGATGTGTGGCCCCGGAGTCAATGATCCAGATCTCAGCAGTGTCCTGGACAGGAGTCGCGAGATCGCCAACGGTCACATGGCAACAAGCGAGGGACGCAGACGCGGTAGAAGGAGGCGCAAAACGAGACTGCCAATCGTCAAGCCACGCAATGTCGTCAAGGAGGGGGGTGGAGGGGACCACAGGAGACGACGAGCCAGACGAGGAGACGGGACACGACCGCAGCTCGGTCTCAGTCATGCAAGGCTGGGCAGGAGGACAGGAGGTGACGCAACTCGCACTTCCCTGGGGAGGAGGGCAAGGCAGGCCAAGCTGGAGCGCGATGAACTGCTCCAGCTGACGCTCACAGGAAGACGGCGCGGGAGTGTAGACGTAGTGCGGAGTGACGGCACCGGAGCCCGGGTAGTAGGAGGGCTGCGCCGGTGAAGGAAGCGGAGGCGACGATGATTTCTACCCCATCCGCGACCAACGGCCATCTCCGCCCCCACGATGGGATCATATTCTGCACCCTCGCCTCTCACCTCACCAAAAGCAGGATTTCCGAGAACTGCTAGACTCCTATGCCGACATCTTTACTGGCGCGGCGACAGACTTAGGAGCTGTCAATGCCTTCCATGTCATTAACACCGGCGCGGCCGTCGCGGTCAAACAGAAAGTCCGCCGGATCCTCCCTCACCAAGAGCAGATCATCAACGAAGGCCTCGCGGAGTTGAAGGCGCAGGGCGTAATAGTCCCCATTGTCAGCCCATGGCGAGCCAATCTGGTTATTGTCAGCAAACCGGACGGATCCAAATGCTTCTGTGTGGACTTCCGCGACCTCAACCGCGTCACGGAAGAAGACGCATGTCCCATGCCGCTGATTGTCGACATCCAGGAGCGCCAGCAAGGGCGCGGATGGTTCGCAAAACTCGACGTCAAGGCAGCCTTCCACGCCGTCCCCGTGCACCCGGACTCCATTGTCAAGACGGCGTTCGTCACTCCAGAGGGACTCTACGCCTTTACCCGTATGCCCTTTGGTCTCCGCAATGCTAGCGCCACATTCCAGCGCGTCATGGACTCCACTCTCCGCGGCATTCCCAATGTGAGCTGCTACATTGACGACATCATGGTCACGGCTCACAGTTTCACAGACCTCTTATCTTCCCTCTCCGCCGTCTTCTCGGCTCTCCGTGCTGCCAACCTCAAGCTCAAGGCCGCCAAGTGTTCTATCGGTGCCGCGGAGATGGAATTTTTGGGGTTCGTCATGAGTGCCGAGGGCATCAAAACCGACCCCGCAAAAATAGCGGCCGTGCAGGAGTGGCACCAACCTAATACTGCGGGACAGGTTAAAATCTTTCTCGGCTTTTTCTCTTTCTACCGCAAGTTTGTCCACGACCACGTCCGCATTATCCGCCCACTGCAGTAGCTGACCCATCAGGACGTCCCATTTGAGTGGACGACGGAGTGTGCCGCTGCCTGGACAGAAATCAAGCATCGCCTGGTCACCGCGCCCATGCTTGAGTTTCCTGACTTCAACCTTCCCTTCTCCATCACCACTGACTGGTCCCGGGATGGCCTTGGCGCCATACTGTCGCAGTCGATCCAGGAACCAGTCCAGCGGGTGATTGCGTACGCCAGTCGCGCTCTCACGGACGGTGAGCGGAACTACCCACCAGTGAAGGGCGAATGCTTGGTTGTGTTATGGGCACTCCAACACTTCCGCGCCTACATCAAGAACGGCAAACCTTTCCCTGTCCTGACCGATCACCAAGCGCTGCAATGGCTCCTCACAACACAGAATCACGAGGGCATCTTGGCCAAATGGGCCCTCCTCCTGCAGGGCTATAACTTGAAGATCAAATACCAGCCCGCGCTCGCCAACCGAAACGCGGATGCCCTCAGCCGCCTCCCTCGTGAGGACTGGCCTGACTTCGCGGACTCGCGGGACAGCCCCCTTTACCCCCCTACAGGTGCCCCTCTCCCAGCAGAAACTGAACCTCAGTGGGAGGGTGTCGCTCGAGAATTCACGGATGAGGAATCTACGACGGTGTACCAACTCTTGTCCGAGCTGGAACCGGCCGAGTCCCCTGGTACCGCGGAGACTCTTCCAGCCCTCCATTCCACTGGGCACCAGCTTGCCCACCGTTTCAATCCCACTATCCGCGGCTGGACGCTCGAGGAGATCGCGCCTCATCTTCCCCCCCGCTCTTCACTACCACCATCACGCCGGATTCCCTCTGTCGCGGCGGCTGCCACCGCCCCTCTGATGCTGTCTCCCGTGCCCTCTGCCTCCCCTCTCCTTGATACTCGCCATCCCCTTTCCCTGGTTGACTTCCTCCTCCACTCACCTGAGTCAGCGGGGCGTCTCCAGAACCTCTTCTCCTCCGTAAACCCCTCTCTCTCTCCCACCGGCATCCACCTCTCCTGCACCTTCACCCGTGATACAGGTGTCCGCATGGTGGCCCATGCCATCGTTACAGCACACTCCCGCGTCCGGGAGGATGCCTGCCGCGCACCATGCACGTGGATCCCTGCACCGCTGATACCCGGCCCAACGGCACTCGCTGAAGTCCACGTGGCATGGTGCCACGTCTGGGTCTGTGGCCGCAAATTCGTGGCCATCGTGGACACTGGCGCCACCCATACCACCATCGCGTTGCGGATGGCTCGCACCTTACGACTTGACCACCTCATCACACCTACTCGGCTCCGCTTCTCCATATCCACCGGAGCCATCGATGCACCCATCGGCCAGATCGTGGCCCTCCCCATCCAGGTCGCCAACGTGCATGCACCGCACACCGTGCAGGTGTGCGATGTCCGCACATACGACATGCTCCTGGCAGCCGACTGGCTCGCGCCGCGCCAAGCAGATATACTGCTCGGCGCTGGCATCCTCAGTTTCATTTCTTTCTCTGGCATTCGATCGTTTAATCCACTTTTCACTTCAGCTCGCCCGTCCTCCGATCCCTTTCCCATGGTTCTCACACCACCCGGTTCTGGTACTCAGTTCACACGCCGCGTCACTTGCAGCTCAGGTGCCAACCGCGGCACAGCTTCCGCAATGGATCGACCTTCCGGCACGGGGTCCACGCCTTCGAACAGGGGGGTGATGGTGTCACGAGACGTGCCGTCCGGCGACAAACCACGGGCCGAGGCACGGCACCTACGGCTGGCGAGGGACATTCCGCGTCACCTAGAGCACCTCCGGCATCAAGCCCTTCCGCACGCCCAGCAGCAACAGCAGCCGCAGCACCACCTGGCGCACCTACGGCACCAGGCCCTTCCGCGCACCCAACAGCAACAACAGCAGCAGCGTCACCCTGAGCAACGCTGACATCAAGCCCTTCCGTGCGCCCAGCAGCGACTGCAGCCGCAGCGACACCTGGCGCACCCCCAGCAGTAGGCCCTCCCGCGCGCCCAGCAGCAGTAGCGTCACCTGGAGCAATGCCGGCATCAAGCCCTTTCGCGCGCCCAGCAGCAACTGCAGCCGCAGTGTCACCTGGCGCACCACTGGCAGTAGGCCCTCCCGCGCGCCCAGCGGCGACAGCAACGACGGCACCACTTAGAGGACCTCCGGTTTTTGGCGCTCCCGCGGCCCCGGCAGTGACGGCATCCGCGAGTGCACCACCGCCACCTGGCTCTTCCGCGCCAACCGCGCATTCCTCCTCCCCACCAGCCTCACGAGGCAGTCCGGCACGAAGGACACTGCGACCCCGCTCAGCGCTGGAACGATCATGGAGGGTGCACAGACCCACCTGGAGGAAAGCTCCGGCGACAGTGGAGAACAACCCGGAAACAACCACCTGCTAGACGTGGTGAGCAGCGTCATCATACATTTGCAAGATGAACTCCCGGAGGCAGTCCGCGCGAAGTTAGGAAGCTCCCTCTTCAACCCCGCATGGCAGGTGGTCTTGAAGGGTGCGGCCAAGACTGCCCTTGCCCTTGGCCAGCGAGCTCGGCAAGCACAACTACTGGAGACGGCAGGGGCCGAGCGTCTCATTTTGGCACTCCGCAACCTCCTCAATCTCCGTCCGATGTAGGCCATGGAAGGAGTGGCGACGTTCCTCGACGCGGAACACCCAGACCGCCACGTGAATGCCGCTCGTGAGTGGTGGCTTCTGGTCCGCCGTGATCAAATGGCGGACTCCACACACCGCTATGGGCACTTGCTCCAAGAACGAGCCCGGGTACTCACTATCTACCATGCCGCCCACATGCCGGTGGGAACAATGGAGGTGCCAAACAGGAGGACCGCGGCAAAGGTATGGCGATGGGGTTACCTGTTCGGGCTGATTACCCGCAGATGGGGAGTGCAGTATACGGCGTCAGAGCTGGCAGACATCTCCCCGGCGGAACAGCAGCATGAGAGTTGGTATGCTGCCATTGAAAAAGGGTGGCAGCTGACCCAGGATGGTGCCCTGCGCCAACGAACCGTGACCGCGGTGGCCGAGGGGTTATGGAAGGCGCTTCAGAAAACAAAAACTGCACTGACGGAGGAAGCGGTATGACACTGGGCTCGTGAGGCCGTCGAGGTGTGCCGGGAAGAAAAACACCGCACCCTCACTGAAACAGAAGAGGCTCAGGAGTACCTCCGCGACTCCCCCAAACTTACGAACACGCAGAATCAGCTACAGGCTTTATGGCGCCTGATGGCAGAGGAGCAGAGACGAAAGGCAGAAGCGGCGGCGGAACAGGTCATGACAGAGTTGACAGCTGAGACGGTGACCGAGCCCGTAATACCAGGGGATGAAGCTGCTGTAGGACAAGAGGCGGCAGCAGGAGTACAGGTGATCACGGAGACGGCACAGAAGGTGATCACAACGGAATCGGAGAAAGCAGGCGCGGAGGCAGCAAGGGCAGCAGCTGGAGAGGCGCACGTACAAGCAGGGACAGCTGCAGCCAAAGGAGAAGCACTAAGGAACATTCCGCGGACAACATTATTGGCCGCTCTGCTGGACAGGCAGGCTGAGCTTCAGAACGTGGCCAGGAGGGCCACGGCATCCGCGGCCGCCAGAAGGCAGGCCGCCTCGCCCCACGCAGCATCAGTCAGCCGCGTGACTACTCCACAGAGAGACTTGGCCGCACGAGAACAGGCCCCGTCCGTAGAAACCACGCCTACATCCCGCCGCCAAGGACAGGAGAAGCGGACCACCAAGGATAGCACCACTGAGGCCCCCTCCGCCAAGCACAGCAAGCAGCACCACCCCTCCCAAGGCACCCGGCCGAGCATCGATCCGGTACAACTTGCACAGGTCCAGCGGGATGCCGCCCAGGCAATGGAATTACTCCTAGCAGTATTCCGCAATATCCAATGCTAGCCGGCGCGGTCCCAACCCAGCTTCAACCCCTCGTGGGCGGCACGGGTGCCATAACGCAGGATGAGCGAGGGGCTAGGGAAAGCGCCGCGACCAAGGTGGTGAAGAAAACGGGGGGGTGGTGATCTCCGAGCTGAGTGAATCACCAGAGCCCGGAGAACAGCCCATCGCGTGGGGACAGGGACTGTTGCGGCTTCCATGGGCAGCGGCGGGGCAGAAGTCAGGACCAGAGACAGGCGAGGCCCGCGGAGCACGGGGACGGCGGCACACGGCACCACCAGAGGTGGGGCTGCGCAGCCAGTGGGACGAAGGAGAACTACGCGCGGTGGGGATCCTGCGGCTCTTCCCAGCACCGGACAGCTGGGATAGAGAGCCACCTGCCTATGACGAGGAGCACCAGTGGTGCCTGCAAGCAATGAAGGCGGAGCAGGATGCGAGGCGGGCCCAGGGGCTGCCGGCGCTACAGAAGGAGAAGAAGAGGAAGACAGGGGAAGCTGCCGCGGAAAAGACAGGAAAAAAGGGACCCATCGAAACACAGGATTGGCAGATATGGCAGATCGCACACATCTTGCTCCGTGCCACAACCAAGGAGCAGCAAAAAGCAGAAGCGGACAAGGTGTTCAAGACCTTGGGAGCTCAGATGGGGGTGGAATACGACCGGCGGAAGAAGGATGACCTCGCCCGCCTCTGTGAGCAGTACGCATGGGAAGGCAGTCGCCTCTGGCGAACCACACCACACATCCTGTGGGTGCCTCCGCCCACCATGCAAAGAGCGGTGGTCGAGGCCTACCACCGTCACCACCATTCCGGCGTACAGGCACTTAAGGAGCGGCTATCCCCCATCTTGCATGTGCCAAACCTCCTGGCAATCATAAAGGAGGTGGTGCAACACTGCGCACCATGTGAGCGACACCGGAAAGTCACGCCGCAGGACATGCCCATCTACTTGCCCTCTCCTATCGACGAGCCCTTGGATCGCATCATCATTGACTTCCATGGGCCGCGCCCTCGCCGCGCCCAAGGGGAGCGGTACTGGATTGCAGCGGTGGACCAATTTACCAAGTACGTGTGGGTCATGGCCGTCCCCGACAAGTCCTCCGAGCAAGCAGCCCGCTTCATCCGTGAGGAGATCTTCTACCGCTTCAGCGGTTGCCGCGTGGTGCACAGTGACAACGGAACAGAATTCGCGGGGGCATTCCGCGAGGAACTCGCGGAGTGGGGCGTGCAGTACGTGCATTCCGGGCCGTACGATCCCCAGTCTCAGGGACAAGTCGAGCGGCTGCATGAGGTTCTGGAGCGGGCAGTGGCCACCGCGGAAGGCAGAGACTGGGGGGAAACCCTCAAGAAGACTGCCCACTTCATTAACATCACCCCCAGCCGCGCCACATCGTTCTCGCCCCACGCCCTCCTCTTTGGACAGCCCCGCGTGCGGCACTGGGGATGCCGCAACCACCACTGCGGCTGCCACTAGACCCTGAGCAACAGCAGGATGGCCGATCGGAGGAGGAACGGGAGATGGCGAAATACAAAGAGGTGCAGGAGTGGTACTGGGCACGTTGCCAGAAAACATCGGCAGTACGAGCAGAGGCACGACTCCGCGCCTCTGTCTCGGCCTGGCGCGGATGCGACGCTGCCAACCGACGCTTCAACCACGGACCGATCAGAGAAGGGAATTTGGTCTACCTCCACCCATTTCCAGGCACGGGACGTGAGGCAGAGGAGGCGCGGGAAGTATACCGCGTGGCTGTCGTTGACGCGGGACATGTCTGGCTGACGGGACCGGATGGGTTCAGTGAACGGAGCTACCCAGCCACCGAGTTCGTCCTGCTACCCCCGGCCTGGCAGACACACATACCAGGAACGGGTGGGGAACTTCCCCCGCTCGAGGAACGCAAGGACTCAAGGGGATGGCGTGCGGAGGAGGTGTTGGAGCGGTGTGAGGCTCAGGTGTCAGAACAAGAGGAGGCGTGGAGCCAGGAACCTCAGGAAGATGAACCGACGGACGGCTCCGATGTTCATGAGGTCTCCACGGAGGAAGTACATGCGGGGTAGAGGCGGCAGAGGGAGGAGCAAGGGGACCAGCAGCAGCAGGAACATCCGGAGCAGACGGGCTCACAGCGAACAGGCAGTGGAGATGACACCCCTAAGGCACCCGTCGCTGTTCCGCGGAAAAGCGCACCCATCAGCCCCCGCGACCTGGCCAACTACACAGGCCCCTGCGCAGTGTGTGGGGAAAACCTTCCTGAGGCATCACTCTTGAAAGTTGTCTGCCGCGTTTGTGGCCAGCCAGCGCACCAAGGGCTGACCAAAAGCTTCACTGGGCTGAATCGCATGTACCTCAACTGCCTCAAGGAGGATCAGGAGAAGGGTGCGGAGCAGAAGAAGGGAGGGGATGACGGGGCCGGCCCAGACTCAGGAGGAGGAGAGGCACGCGGAAGGTGGGACCCCGAGGAAGAGGAGGAGGAGGAGAAAGAGGAAGAACAGGCAGAGACACGACAAGGGCCACGCACAGTTTCGGGAACCACCATGCGGCAATGGCAGGAGGAAGGACGGGTGGCGGCAGCGGAGCAGGCTCGAAAGGAGAAGGAAAGCAAGACGTGCGCCCAATGTGGGTACCGCTGGGGCAGGACGGTGCAAGACTGCAAAGGGTGTCAACGGAAAATATGTGAAAAGTGACTGGAGCAGCCGCGGAATGCGAAAGGGGTACGCAGCGGACCAAAGAAATGCAGGCGGTGTCGCCGGGAAGTCGAACATGAGCAGGGAGTACGGAAGCCACCACGGGTAACCGCGGAAGGGGAAGAGCTGGACTCGGGAGAAGAGGAAGAGCAGGACTCGCCCAGAGCAGCCGCGGAGAGTTGCCCCACCTGTGTCAAGGCGGTCAGCGAGGATAAGCACTGCAACCAATGTGACAGGTTGGCCCACCAAAGTTGCCTGGTTACAGGCGGCTCGGTTTGGGCAAGACAGTGCCCCAAGTGCGTGGGGATGGCCACCGTGGAGGACGGGGCCTCGCTGTCCTATGATGAAGACACCTTGGCCCCAGTCTGCGGGGCATGCACGAAGGACTTGATAGAGTTCGGCAAACCTTGCGGAATGTGCAAGACAATGTGCCACCTGCAGTGTGGGGTGCGCGGGAAGGAGGGCATTTGGACCTGCAGCAGCTGTCGCGGCAAGACGCGGAAGATCAAGTGGAAGTTCTCCAACAAAAGCGCCTGTACCGGAGACAACTGCGGAGGTCGGCTCGAAAGAACAGTCTATCGCTGTGAGCATTGTGGAGGTATCACACATGAGCACTGTACCGCGGAGATGGGGCGGAGCAACGAGGGCAAGAAAATTTACCGATGCTCGAGCTGTAGGAAATACGAGCGCGCACCACACTGCTCCTCATGCAAGCTGCTGGTCACCGCGCCCACGATGGAAGCACCGTACGAGGGGTGCAGACTCTTCGTCCACGATGAGTGTGCGGAGAGACTCCAGAGGAAGGGAGGGACCGTGGAGAAATACTGCAGACTGTGCCAGGAACAGAACCGTCCCAGGCCCCGCAAACATTTCAAGCGGATAACTCGCTGAAAGAATCTGGGGCAGAGTCTTGCGAAAAAGGGAGGTTGGGGGCATCAGTGTCAAGCACACTTCAGCCGCAGCTCCGCGGGGAAGATCCATCCGCGGAGAAGAGCCTGGGCAGGCTAAGATCCACGCACAGAACGCTGGCTCTCGCGGACGCGGTTGAGCGAGGGGTAGCGCGGGGTCGAGGGGCGGTGAGAACCAGGATGTCTACAGGAGAGCCGCCGCAGGTTAGCACAATCACCTGCGGCGGTTCCCTCAACACAAGCGCTTGTGGCGAAGGAAGAAAGAGGTGGGAGGCAGTGGCGGGAAATCCGCGGTTCAAGGAGAAAAGGGACAAGCCGCAGCCGGATCCGCAATCACTGACAGGGCGCAGGTAGGTCAGCGGAAGGGCCGAGTAATCAAGGAGAGAACACCCAATCAGCATGAGTGATCGTGCATCAATCACGGAGGAAACCCTAGAGACGCACCACGGAAGACGAAGATTCAGGGAAGAACACAAAGAACCACGTGCATGAGCCACGGATGAAGAAAATGATCAGTAGAGGATATGCTGTGTGCGAATGTGTGTGGGTGGCTGAGGACGAGACCCGCGGTGCGTAGCCGCACCGCGTGGAGTCCAAGTAGGAGGAAAGAGGATACGGTGAGAGGGATGAGACCGACGGCATGTAGACACGCCGTGCGGAGTCCCAAGTAGAAAAGGGCCCCAGTAGCAGTAGTACAAGTGCAACTCAGTCTTGCATGCCTTTCTGAACAATACTCCGCCTCCATGTACTCTGCCAAATTCATCTAAGACATTCAACCGCTCCCGTTGCTCACTATCCCGCTGCTCCCGTGCCTTCTGTAACTCTTGGACTTCTGTCCGCGGACTGCGGTATTGTGTGCGTGAAGAACCAAAAGCCCGAGTGAAGTGAACTGCCGGCGGTGCCTTCGCTTGCACACGTACGCGGAACAAGGGTTCCACGGAGAGGAGCTGGAAGCCACGCGGTGGCGGCTCCCGTGTGGCAAGAAGTAGACCGCGGATTGTCATTCATCGGTGAGGTTCGTGCACAGAGATTCAGGCCTTCAGTCCGCAGAACTGCCAGTAGCTAGTGGTTGGGGTTCCGTGATTCCGCTACATGTCTAAGTAGAGCTGTGATAGTAGTGAGAACTGCATGATCCGCGGGCTACGCGGAAATGTGTCTGCGCGGAGATATTTGGAGGTGCGAAAAAAGTGGGGGTATCAGTGTCATGGTGCAGTGAGCGTGGAAAGTTCCTTACTCTTTGCTTAGCGGAACTGCGCGCGACCTTCAGATCAGTCATTGATGTCGGCAGCAAGTTTTGTGCATCAAGATTCCAGGAGACGGCAGCAGCAGTCATCTGTGCGGTGCTTCTTGCCGCGCCGAGCCACCAGCTACGAGGACGCCCGGAACTCCTCGCCGGTGCCGTCCCGCACCCCAATCAACTCCTCGCCAGGCGCGGATCCACTGGTCCAACATCGACGGGTGAACGAGTGGCTGGAGCAACTGCACTGGCGTCGCATCATGAACGCTCTAGGCGACCGTATGGAAATGGAGACAGTCTCCGACCATGGCAGCCGCGGACCCAGCCAATCCCAGCACGCGTCAGAGGGACAGGGGGCTGTGGCCACGGCACTACTGTCGTTTTCCGACCCCCAACCATCATCGGAGCAACACTCCGATGGTGGAGGACTCGAAGCCTATCGCGGATTGGTCTACCAGCGTCGTGGCGGGCAGCAAACTAGGCATATGTCACTGACCATGACCAAAGAATTTCAATATGGGTGGTCAACGTTGAAAACTCATATCACAAGTCACAAATGGTCAGAGGGGGAAAAAATGGGTTGGGAACACTAGTTATCAACTAGCAAGTACAAAGACCTTCAACAAGTAGTGGCACGGTGTGGCAAGCATGCAAAGTGACCAATAAAAGGATGCATACGTCACTGAGTATGACCGAAGAAGTCCTTTATGTGTGGTCAACATTGACAACTCATAACACGATTCACAAATGGTCAGAGGAAGAGACAATGGTTTGGGAACCCTATGTATTGACTAGAAAGGACAAAGAACTTCAATACGTAGTGGCACGGTGTGGCTACCATGCACACCAATCAACCAAACTAGGCATATGTCACTCACCATGACCAAAGAAGTTCAATATGGGTGGTCAACGTTCACCAACCGTAACACGAGTCACAAACAGTCAGAGGGGGAAACAATGGTCTGGGAATATCAGTTCTCAACTAGCAAGTACAACGACCTTCAATCAGTATTAGCACGGTGTGGCTACCATGCACAACGACCGACCAAAGAAGGCATATGCACTGCATTTGACCGAAGAAATACGCCATGTGTGGTCAACGTTGACAACTCAAAATACGAGTCATTAATGGTCAGAGGGGGAAACAATGGTTTGGGAACACCAGGTATAAACTAGCAAGCACAAGGACCTTCAATAAGTTGTGGCACGGTGTGGATACCATGCACGATGACCGACCAAAGTAGGCATATGTCACTGCCATGACCAAAGAATGTCACTATGTGAGGTAACCTTTGACAACTCATAACACGAGTGACAAATGGTCAGAGTGGAAGATAATGGTTTGTGAATACTAGTTGTTGACTAGCAAGTACAAATACTTTCCATATGTAATGGCACAGTATGGCTACAATGCACAGTGACCAACTAAAGTATGCATATGTCACTGACCATGACCTCAGGATTTCACTTCATGTGGTCAACGTTGACAACTCACAACACGAGTCATAGAGAGTCAGAGGGGGGGTAACAATGGTTTGGGAACACTAGCTATCAACTAGAAAGCACAAAGACCTTCAATACGTAGTAACACGGCGTGGTAACCATGTGCAATGACTAACCAAAGTAGGCACATGTCACCGACCATGTCGAAAAGAATTTCACAGTGTGTGGTCAACGTTGAAAAAACATAACACGAGTCACAAATGGTCAGAGGGGGAAATGATGGGTTGGGAACACTAGTTATCAACTAGCAAGTACAAAGACCTTCAACAAGTAGTGGCACGGTGTGGCAAGCGTGCACAGTGACCAATCAAAGGATGCATACGTCACTGACTATGACCGAAGAAGACCACTATGTGTGGTCAACATTGACAACTCATAACACGAGTCACAAATGGTCAGAGGGAGAGACAATGGTTTGGGAACCCTATGTATTGAATAGAAAGGACAAAGAACTACGATACGTAGTTGCACGGTGTGGCTACTATGCACACCAAACAACCAAACTAGGAATATGTCACTGACCATGACCAAATAATTTCAATATGGATGGACAACGTTCACCAACCATAACACGAGTCAAAAATGGTCAGAGGGGGAAACAATGGTCTGGAAATATCAGTTCTCAACTAGCAAGTACAACGACCTTCAATCAGTAGTAGCACGGTGTGGCTACCATGCACAACGACCGACCAAAGCAGGCATATGTCCTGCCTTTGACCAAAGAAATCCGCTGTGTGTGGTCAACGTTGACAACTCATAATACGAGTCACTAATGGTCAGAGGGGGAAAGAATGGTTTAGGAACACCAGGTATCAACTAGCAAGCACAAGGACCTTCAATAAGTTGTGGCACGGTGTAGATACCATGCACGATGACCAACCAAAGTAGGCATATGTCACTGACCATGACCAAAGAATGTCACTATGTGATGTAAACTTTGACAACTCATAACACGAGTCACAAATGGTCAGAGTGGAAGATAATGGTTTGCGAATACTAGTTATCGAATAGCAAGTACAAATACCTTCCATATGTAATGGCATAGTATGGCTACAATGCACAGTGACCAACCAAAGTATGCATATGTCACTGACCATGACCAAAGAATTTCACTTCATGTGGTCAACGTTGACAACTCACAACACGAGTCATAGATAGTCGGGGGGGGGGGTAACAATGGTTTGGGTACACAAGCTATTAACTAGAAAGTAAAAAGACCTTCAATACGTAGTAACACGGCGTGGTAACCATGTACAATGACAAACCAAAGTAGGCATATGTCACTGACCATGACCAAAGAATTTCACTTCATGTGGTCAACGTTGACAACTCACAACACGAGTCATAGATAGTCGGGGGGGGGGGTAACAATGGTTTGGGTACACAAGCTATTAACTAGAAAGTAAAAAGACCTTCAATACGTAGTAACACGGCGTGGTAACCATGTACAATGACAAACCAAAGTAGGCATATGTCACCGAACATGATGAAAAGAATTGAACATTGTGTGGTGAACGTTGAAAAATTATAACACGAGTCACAAATGGTCAGAGGGGGAAGCAATGGGTTGGGAACACTAGTTTATCAACTAGCAAGTACAAAGACCTTCAACAAGTAGTGGCACAGTGTGGCAAGCGTGCACAGTGACCAATCAAAGGATGCATACATCACTGACTATGACCGAAGAAGTCCACTATGCGTGGTCAACATTGACAACTCATAACACGAGTCACAAATGGTCAGAGGGAGAGACAATGGTTTGGGAACCCTATATATTGACTAGAAAGGACAAAGAACTTCAATACGTAGTTGCACGGTATGGCTACTATGCACACCAAACAACCAAACTAGGAATATGTCACTGACCATGACCAAATAATTTCAATATGGGTGGTCAACGTTCACCAACCATAACACGAGTCACAAATGGTCAGAGGGGGAAACAATGGTTTTGGAACACCAGGTATCAACTAGCAAAAACAAGGACCTTCAATACGTTGTGGCACGTTGTGGATACCATGCACGATGACCA
The DNA here is from genome assembly GCA_023375785.1 of Penium margaritaceum. Taxonomy (NCBI): domain Eukaryota; kingdom Viridiplantae; phylum Streptophyta; class Zygnematophyceae; order Desmidiales; family Peniaceae; genus Penium; species Penium margaritaceum. Next base: position 68,860 of record SZWC01005449.1, on the reverse strand, counting down.
ACCAAAGTAGGCATATGTCACTGACCATGACCAAAAAATGTCAGTATGTGTGGTAAACTTTGACAACTCATAACACGAGTCACAGACGGTCGAAGTGGACAGTAGCTTTGGTTCTAGACCAAAGCTTTGGTCATGGTCAGTGTCATATGCCTAGTTTAGTTGTTCTGTGTGCATAGTAGCCACACCGTGCCACTACTTATTGAAGTTCTTTGTCCTTTCTAGTCGCTACATAGGGTTCCCAATCCATTGTCTCTCCCTCTCAACATTTGTGACTCGTGACATGAGTTGTCAATGTTGACCACACATAGTGGACATCTTTGGTCCTAGTCAGTGACGTATGCATCCTTTGGTTGGTCACTGTGCACGCTAGCCACACCGTGCCACTACTTGTTGAAGGTCTTTGTACTTGCTAGTTGATAACTAGTGTTCCCACCCCATTGTTTCCCCCTCTGACCATTTGTGACTCGTGTTATGAGTTGTCAAAGTTTACCACACATACTGACATTTTTTGGTCATGGTCAGTGACATATGCCTAGTTTGGTTGTTTGGTGTGCATAGTAGCCACACCGTGCCACTACTCATTGACGGTCTTCGTACTTACTAGTTGATAACTAGTGTTCCCACCCCATTGTTTCCCCCTCTGACCATTTGTGACTCGTGTTATGAGTTGTCAAAGTTTACCACACATACTGACATTTTTTGGTCATGGTCAGTGACATATGCCTAGTTTGGTTGTTTGGTGTGCATAGTAGCCACACCGTGCCACTACTCATTGACGGTCTTCGTACTTACTAGTTGATAACTAGTGTTCCCACCCCATTGTTTCCCCCTCTGACCATTTGTGACTCGTGTTATGAGTTGTCAAAGTTTACCACACATACTGACATTTTTTGGTCATGGTCAGTGACATATGCCTAGTTTGGTTGTTTGGTGTGCATAGTAGCCACACCGTGCCACTACTTGTTGAAGGTCTTTGTACTTGCTAGTTGATAACTAGTGTTCCCACCCCATTGTTTCCCCCTCTGACCATTTGTGACTCGTGTTATGAGTTCTCAACGTTAATCACACACTGTGAAATTTTTCTGGTCATGGTCAGTCGCATATGCCTACTTTGGTTTGTCACTGTACATGGTTGTCACGCCGTGTCACTACATATTGAAGGTCTTTGTGTTTTCTAGTTGATATCTAGTGTTCCCAAACCATTGTTACCCCCTTTGACTATGTGTGACTCTTGTTGTGAGCGGTCAACATTGACCACATGAAGTGAAATTCTTTGGTCATGGTTAGTGACATATACATACTTTGGTTGGTCACTGTGCATGGTAGCCACACTGTGCCACTACATATTGACGGTCTTTCTACTTGCTAGTCAATAACTAGTATTCACAAACCATTGTTTCCCCCTCTGACCATTTGTGACACGTGTTATGAGTTGTCAACATTGACTACATATTGTGACATTCGTTGGTCATGGTCAGTGACATATGCCTACTTTGGTCGGTCATTGTACATGGTAGCCACACCATGCTACTACTTATTGAAGGTCGTTGTAGTTGCTAGTTGAAACCTAACATTCCAAAACCATTGTTTCTCTCTCTGACCATCTGTGACTCGTGTTATGGGTTGTGAACGTTGACTACCCATATTGAAATTCTTTCGTCATGGTCAGTGACATATGCCTAGTTTGGTTGTTCAGTGTGCATAGTAGCCACACCGTGCCATTGCTTATTGAAGTTCTTTGTCCTTTCTAGTCGCTACATAGTGTTCCCAAACCATTGTCTCCTTCTCTCACCATTTGTGACTCGTGTTATGAGTTGTCAATGTTGACCACACATAGTGGACTTCTTTGGTCATAGTCAGTGACGTATGCATCCTTTGGTTGGTCACTGTGCACGCTAGCCACACCTTGCCACTACTTGTTGAAGGTCTTTGTACTTGCTAGTTGACAACTTGAATTCCCAACCCATTGTTTCCCCCTCTGACCATTTGTGACTTGTGTTATGATTTTTCAACGTTGATCACACACTATGAAACTATTTTGGTCATGGTTAGTGGCATATGCCTACTTTGGTTTGTCACTGTTCATGGTTGCCACGCCGTGTCACTACGTATTGAAGGTCGTTGTACTTTATAGTTGATAGCTAGTGTTCCCAAACCATTGTTACCCCCCTTGACTATCTGTGACTCTTGTTGTGAGTTGTCAACGTTGACCACATGAAGTGAAATTCTTTGGTCATGGTCAGTGACATATGCATACTTTGGTTGGTCACTGTGCATGGTAGTAACACTGTGCCACTACATATTGAAGGTCTTTGTACTAGCTAGTCGATAACTAGTATTCACAAACCATTGTTTCCCCCTCTCACCATTTGTGACTCGTGTTATGGGTTGTCAAAGTTGACCACACATAGTGACATTCTTTGGTCATGGTTAGTGACATATGCCTACTTTGGTTGGTCATCGTACATGGTAGCCACCCGGTGCCACTACGAATTGAAGGTCCTTGTGCTTGCTAGTTGATACCTGGTGTTCCCAAACCATCGTTCCCCCCTCTGACAATTTGTGACTCGTATTATGAATTGTCAACGTTGACCACACACAGCGGATTTCTTTGGTCAAAGGCAGTACATATGCCTACTTTGGTCGGTCATTGTGCATGGTAGCCATACCGTGCTACTATTTATTGAAAGTCGTTGTACTTGCTAGTTGAAAAATTATATTCCAAAACCATTTTTTCTCCATCTGACCATTTGTGACTCTTGTTATGGGTTGTGAACGTTGACCACCCATATTGAAATTCTTTTGTCATGGTCAGTGACATATGCCTAGTTTGGTTGTTTGGTGTGCATAGTAGCCACACCGTGCCACTACTTATTGAAGTTCTTTGTCCTTTCTAGTCGCTACATAGAGTTCCCAAACCATTTTCTCTCCCTCTGACCATTTGTGACTCGTGTTATGAGTTGTCAGTGTTGACCACACATAGTGGACTTCTTTGGTCATAGTCAGTGACGTATGCATCCTTTGGTTGGTCACTGTGCACGCTAGCCACACCGTGCCACTACTCATTGACGGTCTTCGTACTTACTAGTTGATAACTAGTGTTCCCAGCCCATTGTTCCCCCCTCTGACCATTTGTGACTCGTCTTATGAGTTTTCAACATTGACCACATACTGTGAAATTCGTTTGGTCATGGTTAGTGGCATATGCCTACTTTGGTTTGTCACTGTACATGGTTGCCACGCCGTGTCACTGCGTATTGAAGGTCTTTGTGCTTTCTAGTTGATAGCTAGTGTTCCCAAAGTATTGTTACCCCCTCTCACTATCTGTGACTCTTGTTGTGAGTTGTCAACGTTGACCACATGAAGTGAAATTCTTTGGTCATGGTCAGTGACATATGCATACTTTGGTTGGTCACTGTGCATGGTAGCCACTCTGTGCCACTACATATTGAAGGTCTTTGTGCTTGCTAGTCAATAACTAGTATTCACAAACCATTGTTTCCCCCTCTGACCATTTGTGACTCGTGTTATGAGTTGTCAAAGTTGACCACACATAGTGACATTCTTTGGCCATGGTCAGAGACATATGCCTACTTTGGTTGGTCATTGTACATGGTAGCCACACCGTGCCACCACTTATTGAAGGTCCTTGTTCTTGCTAGTTGATACCTGGTGTTCCCAAACCATCGTTTGCCCCTCTGACCATTTCTGACTCGTATTATGAGTTGTCAACGTTGACCACACGCAGCGGATTTCTTTGGTCAAAGGCAGTACATATGCCTACTTTGGTCGGTCATTGTGCATGGTAGCCACACCGTGCTACTACTTATTGAAGGTCGTTGTACTTGCTCGTTGAAAACTAATATTCCGAAACCATTGTTTCCCCCTCTGACCATTTGTAACTCGTGTTATGGGTTGTGAACGTTGACCACCCATATTGAAATTCTTTGGTCATGGTCTGTGACATATGCCTAGTTTGGTTGTTTGGTGTGCGTAGTAGCCACACCGTGCCACTACGTATTGAAGTTCTTTTTCCTTTCTAGTCGATACATAGGGTTCCCAAACCATTGTCTCTCCCTCTGACCATTTGTGACTCGTGTTATGAGTTGTCAATGTTGACCACACATAGTGGACTTCTTTGGTCATAGTCAGTGACGCAGGCATCCTTTGGTTTGTCACTGTGCACGCTAGCCACACCGTGCCACTACTTGTTGAAGGTCTCTGTACTTGCTAGTTGATAACTGGTGGTTATGAATGGTTGCGAGCGGTTACGAGTGGTTGTGAGTGGTTGCGAATAGTTGCGAGTGGTTGTGAGTGGTTGAGAGTGGTTGCGAGTGGTTGCGAGCGGTTGCGAGTGGTTGTGAGTGGTTGCACATGATTGCGAGTGGTAGTGAGTTGTAGCGAGTGGTTGCGAGTGGTTGCGAGTGGTTGTGAATGGTTGCAAGTGGTTGTGAGTGGTTGCGAGTGGTTGCGAGTGGTTGTGAGTGGTTGCACATGATTGCGAGTGGTAGTGAGTGGTAGCGAGTGGTTGCGAGTGGTTGCGAGTGGTTGCGAGCGGTTGCGAGTGGTTGTGAGTGGTTGCGAGTGGCTGCGAGTGGTTGTGAGTGGTTGCGAGTGGTTGCGAGTAGTTGCGAGTGGTTGCGAGTGGTTGCGAGTGGTGTTTTGTAGTTGTGAGTGGTTTCAAGTGGTTGCGAGGGGTTGCGAGTGGCTGCGTATGGTTAAGAGTAGTAGTGAGTGGTTGTGAGTGGTTGCGAGTGATTGCGAGTGGTTTCAAGTGGTTGCGAGTGGTTTTGAGTCGTTGCGAGTGGTTCCGAGTGGTTGCGAGCGGTTGCGAGTGGTTGCGAGTGGTTGTGAGTGGTTGCACATGATTGCGAGTGGTAGTGAGTGGTAGCGAGTGGTTGCGAGTGGTTGCGAGTGGTTGCGAGCGGTTGCGAGTGGTTGTGAGTGGTTGCGAGTGGCTGCGAGTGGTTGTGAGTGGTTGCGAGTGGTTGCGAGTAGTTGCGAGTGGTTGCGAGTGGTTGCGAGTGGTGTTTTGTAGTTGTGAGTGGTTTCAAGTGGTTGCGAGGGGTTGCGAGTGGCTGCGTATGGTTAAGAGTAGTAGTGAGTGGTTGTGAGTGGTTGCGAGTGATTGCGAGTGGTTTCAAGTGGTTGCGAGTGGTTTTGAGTCGTTGCGAGTGGTTCCGAGTGGTTGCGAGCGGTTGCGAGTGGTTGCGAGTGGTTGTGAGTGGTTGCACATGATTGCGAGTGGTAGTGAGTGGTAGCGAGTGGTTGCGAGTGGTTGCGAGTGGTTGCGAGCGGTTGCGAGTGGTTGTGAGTGGTTGCGAGTGGCTGCGAGTGGTTGTGAGTGGTTGCGAGTGGTTGCGAGTAGTTGCGAGTGGTTGCGAGTGGTTGCGAGTGGTGTTTTGTAGTTGTGAGTGGTTTCAAGTGGTTGCGAGGGGTTGCGAGTGGCTGCGTATGGTTAAGAGTAGTAGTGAGTGGTTGTGAGTGGTTGCGAGTGATTGCGAGTGGTTTCAAGTGGTTGCGAGTGGTTTTGAGTCGTTGCGAGTGGTTCCGAGTGGTTGCGAGCGGTTGCGAGTGGTTGCGAGTGGTTGTGAGTGGTTGCACATGATTGCGAGTGGTAGTGAGTGGTAGCGAGTGGTTGCGAGTGGTTGCGAGTGGTTGCGAGCGGTTGCGAGTGGTTGTGAGTGGTTGCGAGTGGCTGCGAGTGGTTGTGAGTGGTTGCGAGTGGTTGCGAGTAGTTGCGAGTGGTTGCGAGTGGTTGCGAGTGGTGTTTTGTAGTTGTGAGTGGTTTCAAGTGGTTGCGAGGGGTTGCGAGTGGCTGCGTATGGTTAAGAGTAGTAGTGAGTGGTTGTGAGTGGTTGCGAGTGATTGCGAGTGGTTTCAAGTGGTTGCGAGTGGTTTTGAGTCGTTGCGAGTGGTTCCGAGTGGTTGCGAGCGGTTGCGAGTGGTTGCGAGTGGTTGTGAGTGGTTGCACATGATTGCGAGTGGTAGTGAGTGGTAGCGAGTGGTTGCGAGTGGTTGCGAGTGGTTGCGAGCGGTTGCGAGTGGTTGTGAGTGGTTGCGAGTGGCTGCGAGTGGTTGTGAGTGGTTGCGAGTGGTTGCGAGTAGTTGCGAGTGGTTGCGAGTGGTTGCGAGTGGTGTTTTGTAGTTGTGAGTGGTTTCAAGTGGTTGCGAGGGGTTGCGAGTGGCTGCGTATGGTTAAGAGTAGTAGTGAGTGGTTGTGAGTGGTTGCGAGTGATTGCGAGTGGTTTCAAGTGGTTGCGAGTGGTTTTGAGTCGTTGCGAGTGGTTCCGAGTGGTTGCGAGCGGTTGCGAGTGGTTGCGAGTGGTTGTGAGTGGTTGCACATGATTGCGAGTGGTAGTGAGTGGTAGCGAGTGGTTGCGAGTGGTTGCGAGTGGTTGCGAGCGGTTGCGAGTGGTTGTGAGTGGTTGCGAGTGGCTGCGAGTGGTTGTGAGTGGTTGCGAGTGGTTGCGAGTAGTTGCGAGTGGTTGCGAGTGGTTGCGAGTGGTGTTTTGTAGTTGTGAGTGGTTTCAAGTGGTTGCGAGGGGTTGCGAGTGGCTGCGTATGGTTAAGAGTAGTAGTGAGTGGTTGTGAGTGGTTGCGAGTGATTGCGAGTGGTTTCAAGTGGTTGCGAGTGGTTTTGAGTCGTTGCGAGTGGTTCCGAGTGGTTGCGAGCGGTTGCGAGTGGTTGCGAGTGGTTGTGAGTGGTTGCACATGATTGCGAGTGGTAGTGAGTGGTAGCGAGTGGTTGCGAGTGGTTGCGAGTGGTTGCGAGCGGTTGCGAGTGGTTGTGAGTGGTTGCGAGTGGCTGCGAGTGGTTGTGAGTGGTTGCGAGTGGTTGCGAGTAGTTGCGAGTGGTTGCGAGTGGTTGCGAGTGGTGTTTTGTAGTTGTGAGTGGTTTCAAGTGGTTGCGAGGGGTTGCGAGTGGCTGCGTATGGTTAAGAGTAGTAGTGAGTGGTTGTGAGTGGTTGCGAGTGATTGCGAGTGGTTTCAAGTGGTTGCGAGTGGTTTTGAGTCGTTGCGAGTGGTTCCGAGTGGTTGCGAGCGGTTGCGAGTGGTTGCGAGTGGTTGTGAGTGGTTGCACATGATTGCGAGTGGTAGTGAGTGGTAGCGAGTGGTTGCGAGTGGTTGCGAGTGGTTGCGAGCGGTTGCGAGTGGTTGTGAGTGGTTGCGAGTGGCTGCGAGTGGTTGTGAGTGGTTGCGAGTGGTTGCGAGTAGTTGCGAGTGGTTGCGAGTGGTTGCGAGTGGTGTTTTGTAGTTGTGAGTGGTTTCAAGTGGTTGCGAGGGGTTGCGAGTGGCTGCGTATGGTTAAGAGTAGTAGTGAGTGGTTGTGAGTGGTTGCGAGTGATTGCGAGTGGTTTCAAGTGGTTGCGAGTGGTTTTGAGTCGTTGCGAGTGGTTCCGAGTGGTTGCGAGCGGTTGCGAGTGGTTGCGAGTGGTTGTGAGTGGTTGCACATGATTGCGAGTGGTAGTGAGTGGTAGCGAGTGGTTGCGAGTGGTTGCGAGTGGTTGCGAGCGGTTGCGAGTGGTTGTGAGTGGTTGCGAGTGGCTGCGAGTGGTTGTGAGTGGTTGCGAGTGGTTGCAAGTGGTTGCGAGAGGTTGCGATTGGTTGCGAGTGGTTGTGAGTGGTTGCGATTGGTTGCAAGTGATTATGAGTGCTTGCAAGTGGTTGCGAGTGGTTGCGAGTGGTTACGAGTGGTTGCAAGTAGTTGCGAGTGGTTGCCAGTGGTTTCGAGTGGTTGTGAGTGGTTGCGAGTGGTTGCGAGTGGTTGTGAGTGGTTATGAGTGGTTGCGAGTTGTAACAAGTGGTTGCGAGAGGTTGCGAGTGGTTGCCAGTGGTTGTAAGTGGTTGCGATTGGTTGCGATTGGTTGCAAGAGGTGTCGAGCGGTTGCGAGTGGTTGTGATTGGTTGGGAGTGGTTGTGAGTGGTTGTGTGTGGTTGCGAGTGGTTGCGAGTGGTTGCGAGTGGTTGCGAGTGGTTGTGAGTGGTTGGGCGTGGTTGCGAGTGGTTGCGAGTGGTTGCAAGTAGTTGCGAGTGGTTGCGAGTGGTTGCGAGTGGGTGCGAGTGGTTGCGAGTGGTTGCGAGTCGTTGCGAGTGGTTGCGAGTGGTTGCGAGTGGGTGCGAGTGGTTGCGAGTGGTTGCGAGTCGTTGCGAGTGGTTGCGAGTGGTTGCGAGTGGGTGCGAGTGGTTGCGAGTGGTTGCGAGTCGTTGCGAGTGGTTGCGAGTGGTTGCGAGTGGGTGCGAGTGGTTGCGAGTGGTTGCGAGTCGTTGCGAGTGGTTGCGAGTGGTTGCGAGTGGGTGCGAGTGGTTGCGAGTGGTTGCGAGTCGTTGCGAGTGGTTGCGAGTGGTTGCGAGTGGGTGCGAGTGGTTGCGAGTGGTTGCGAGTCGTTGCGAGTGGTTGCGAGTGGTTGCGAGTGGGTGCGAGTGGTTGCGAGTGGTTGCGAGTCGTTGCGAGTGGTTGCGAGTGGTTGCGAGTGGGTGCGAGTGGTTGCGAGTGGTTGCGAGTCGTTGCGAGTGGTTGCGAGTGGTTGCGAGTGGGTGCGAGTGGTTGCGAGTGGTTGCGAGTCGTTGCGAGTGGTTGCGAGTGGTTGCGAGTGGGTGCGAGTGGTTGCGAGTGGTTGCGAGTCGTTGCGAGTGGTTGCGAGTGGTTGCGAGTGGGTGCGAGTGGTTGCGAGTGGTTGCGAGTCGTTGCGAGTGGTTGCGAGTGGTTGCGAGTGGGTGCGAGTGGTTGCGAGTGGTTGCGAGTCGTTGCGAGTGGTTGCGAGTGGTTGCGAGTGGGTGCGAGTGGTTGCGAGTGGTTGCGAGTCGTTGCGAGTGGTTGCGAGTGGTTGCGAGTGGGTGCGAGTGGTTGCGAGTGGTTGCGAGTCGTTGCGAGTGGTTGCGAGTGGTTGCGAGTGGGTGCGAGTGGTTGCGAGTGGTTGCGAGTCGTTGCGAGTGGTTGCGAGTGGTTGCGAGTGGGTGCGAGTGGTTGCGAGTGGTTGCGAGTGGTTATGAGTGGTTGCGAGTGGCTGCGAGTGGTTGCAAGTGGTTGCGAGTTGTTGTGAGTGGTTGCGAGTGGTTGCGAGTGGTTGTGAGAGGTTGTGAGTGGTTGTGAGTGGTTACGAGTGGTTGCGAGTGGGTGCGAGTGGTTGTGAGTGATTGCGAGTCATTGCGTGTGGTTGCGAGTGGTTACGAATGGTTGCGAGTAGTTGCGAGTGGTTGTGAGTGGTTGCAAGTGCTTGTCAGTGGTTGCGAGTGGTTGCAAGTGGTTGCGAGTGATTGCGAATGGTGTTTTGTGGTTGTGCGTGGTTTCAAGTGGTTGCAAGTGGTTGCATATGGTTGCGAGTAGTTGTGAGTGGTTGCAAATGGTTGCGAGTGGTTACGAGTGGTTTCAAGTGGTTGTGAGTGGTTGCGAGTGGTTGCGAGTGGTTACGAGTGGTTGCGAGTGGTTATGAGTGGTCGCGAGTGGTTGCGAGTGGTTGCGAGTGGTTGTGAGTGGTTGCGAGTGGTTGCGAGTGGTTGCGAGTGGTTGCGAGTGGTTGTGAGTGGTTGCGAGTGGTTGCGAGTGGTTGCGAGTGGTTGCGAGTGGTAGTGAGTGGTTGAAAGTGGTTGCAAGTGATTACAAGTGCTTGTAAGTGGTTGCGAGTGGTTGCGAGTGGTTACGAGTGGTTCTAAGTAGTTGCGAGTGGTTGCCAGTGGTTTCGAGTGGTTGTGAGTGATTGTGAGTGGATGCGAGTGGTTGCGAGTGGTTATGCATGGTTGCGAGTGGTTACGAGTGGTTGCGAGTGGTTGTGAGTGGTTGCGAGTGGTTGTAAGTGGTTGCGATTGGTTGCAATTAGTTGCAAGAGGTGTCAAGGGATTGTGAGTGGTCTCGAGTGGTTGGGAGTGGTTGTGAGTGGTTGTGAGTGGTTGCGAGTGGTTGCGAGTGGTTGCAAGTGGTTGCGAGTGGTTGCGAGTGGTTGCGAGTGGTTGCGAGTGGTTGCGAGTGATCACGCGTGGTGTTTTGTGGTTGTGCGTGGTTTCAAGTGGTTGCGAGTGGTTGCATATGGTTGCGAGTAGTTGTGAGTAGTTGCAAGTGGTTGCGAGTGGTTACGAGTGGTTTCAAGTGGTTGTGAGTGGTTGCGAGTGGTTGCGCATGGTTCCAAGTGGTTGCGAGTGGTTATGAGTGGTCGCGAGTGGGTGCGAGTGGTTGCGAGTGGTTGCGAGTGGTTGCGAGTGGTTGTGAGTGGTTGCAAGTGGTTGCAAGTGATTACGAGTGCTTGCAAGTGGTTGCGAGTTGTTGCGAGTGGTTACGAGTGTTTGTAAGTAGTTGCGAGTGGTTGCCAGTGGGTTGAGCAGACAATGATGTGGATGATGGAGGAACGATTGATAATTGAGCGGGCGCAGGGACGAAACCTCGTGCGCATAGGGTGTTTTGGCGTGGGCGCAGGTCGTCACGGAGGGGCGATGCGACCGGGCGGATCCGTGTGCCGAGTTGATGACGGAAGGCGATTGATGGCAGAAATCGATTGATGATGGAGTGGGCGCAGGGGCAAAACCACGTGCGCGAGATTGCAATAGGGGAGTAGGATGCGGCAAGGGGAGGGCAGATGCCAACGCGCCGCGAGAAATCTGCTGCCGGTGTGGGTGCAGGCTGCTGCAAAGCGGGCAGCTAGCTCGTGTAGATCCTTGTGCTGGCTACAGATGCTGATGATGATTGCTGAAGCAGAAGCTAATGATGATGGAGTGGGCACAGGGGCGAGCCGCGTGTGCTGAAGGAAGTTTCGGCGTGGGCGCAGGTCGTCACAGAAAAGGCGATGCGACCGGGCGGATCCTTGTGCCGAGCTGAAAGCGATGCGGAAGCGAAGGAAACCATTTGCTGAATGAGTGGGCGCAGGGGCAGAACCACGTGTGCTGAGGAATGATTCTTATGCGGAAGATTGATGCGAAGGCGGCGCGGAGGATGCAGATGATGGAGAGGCAGAGATGAGGCAAGAACAGGAGGCTGATGAAGCTAAGGAGACTGGAGCGAGGATGGCAAGGAGAACTGATGGAAGCAGATGAGGATGAGGTGAGAAGTGAAGGCCGACGATGATGCTGATGAAGAGAGGTAGGGAGCAATGCAGGCGGAGGGAGACGCGATGAGACACACCGCGGAAGGGAGGTGAAGCGATACAACCACTTCTTCTTGCATTCAGGAGAGTGACGGCTTGTTCCCCAGTTGGCTCGGAAATGGGAGCAGGAAGACTGGTGGTGTCCGATATCCTGTCAGCTGGAAGAGGTTGGTTGTGGCAGAGGGAGTCAGGCAACGGGCAGAGGCACTAGAACGCTGATTTCAGGAGAGTGACGGCTTATTCTCCAGTTGGCTCTGAAATGTGAGCAGGAAGAGTGGTGGTGTCCGATATCCTGACGACGGCAGTTTTGGCTGCAGCTGTTGACGAGACGAGGAGGCGATGCGAGAAGGCGGCTCGGGATGATGGACGCAGGCGGACGGAGGATGATAGCGAAGCAGTAGCAGACAAGGCTGATAAGGCAAGACGAAAGAGGAGGAGATGCTTGCAGAGGCAGATGTGATGAGGGGCAGCGGATGGCAGACGGCAGGAAGCTTCTTGGTAGTTGACAGCAGACGGCGGCTCGGGAGTTGCTTACGACTGATGTGGGCGACAAGTCACTGGTTGTTGGCCACGGGCGCGGAAATGTGCGCAGGGCTTCCTTAGGATGACAAGGCGTTTCTTCAGCGCGGAGAACTCGTCAGGCTGAGCTGTTGTTGTCAGCTCCTGGTGAAGTGGCGAGGCGCGGGGCGACGGTAGCGGCGGCAGAAGATTGCAGGTGGAAGCAATGGAGGGAAGATGGCGGCAGAGTGATGACGTAGTCACGGGGCACCAGGTGATGTTGTCTGATGCTCTGATACCATGTCAGAAGAATGTGGATACGAGAGCAGCAGCAGCAGAAGCAGGCAGAAGCGTCAGGTCATGCAAGAGAACGTCAGCGGAGTGACGTAAGCGAGAGCGGTGCGAGGAGTTAGTCGCGAAAGCTGATAGAGGCCGAGACGCAAGGTAGTCGAGGTAGACAGGTTGATGTGAGAGAGCGTACTGGCGAGGTGAGTGACGGTTGGCGGAGTATGAGAGCTGAGCGAAGGAGTGAGAGTGACGGAGCGAAGCGTTGAGAGGGGCTGGCGAAGACAGGGAATGCGAGGAACGAGCAGAGCAAAGACACGGCGGCGTAGCCACGGAACCAAAGGGGAACAGGATGAGTAGAACTGTTCTGGTTAACTCGAGGGAATGAACATCCTCGGTTATAAAAGGACAGAACAGGACAAACAAATAGAGCAACAGCTTCTTTCCGTTAGCCGGACACAGTGTGACAAGTGTCACCTTATTAGGGGATATCGTGACGGTAGGTTCCGAACCGTCGATTGACCGGAGAGCCGTTGGCCAAGTTGGTTAGGTTCAGGACCTGAACCGTTATTGAGATGTCTTATCGGTGTGTTGTTTTCTGACACCTAAACCATTGTCTCTCCCTCTGACCATTTTTGACTCGTGTTATGAGTTGTCAATGTTGACCACACATAGTGGACTTCTTTGGTCATAGTCAGTGAAGTATGCATCCTTTGGTTGGTCATTGTGCACGCTAGCCACACCGTGCCACTACTTGTTGAAGGTCTTTGTACTTGCTAGTTGATAACTTATGTTCCCAACCCATTGTTTCCCCCTCTGCCCATTTGTGACTCGTGTTATGAGTTTTCAACGTTGACCACACACTGTGAAATGATTTTGGTCCTGGTTAGCGGCATATGCCTACTTTGGTTTGTCACTGTACATGGTTGCCACGCCGTGTCCCTACGTATTGAAGGTATTTGTGTGTTCTAGTTGATAGCTAGTGTTCTTAAACCATTGTTACCCCCTTTGACTATCCGTGACTCTTGTTGTGAGTTGTCAACGTTGACCAGATGAAGTGAAATTCTTTGGTCATGGTCAGTGACGTGTGCATACTTTGATTGGTCACTGTGCATGGTAGCCACACTGTGCCACTACATATAGAAGGTCTTTGAACTTGTTGGTCAATAACTAGTATTCACAAACCATTATTTACTCCTCTGACCATTTATGACTCATGTTATGAGTTGTCAAAGTTGACCACACATAGTGACATTCTTTGGTCATGGTCAGTGACATATGCCTACTTTGGTTGGTCATTGTACATGGTAGCCACACCGTGCCACTACTTATTGAAGGTCCTCGTGCTTGCTAGTTTATACCTGGTGTTCCCAAACCATCGTTCCCCCCTCTGACCATTTATGACTCATGTTATGAGTTGTCAAAGTTGACCACACATAGTGACATTCTTTGGTCATGGTCAGTGACATATGCCTACTTTGGTTGGTCATTGTACATGGTAGCCACACCGTGCCACTACTTATTGAAGGTCCTCGTGCTTGCTAGTTTATACCTGGTGTTCCCAAACCATCGTTCCCCCCTCTGACCATTTGTGACTCGTAATATGAGTTGTCAACGTTGACCACACACAGCGGATTTCTGTGGTCAAAGGCAGTACATATGCCTACTTTGATCGGTCATTGTACATGGTAGCCACACCGTGCTACTAATTATTTAAGGTCGTTGTCCTTGCTAGTTGAAAACTAATAGTCCGAAACCATTGTTTCCCCCTCTGACCATTTGTGACTCGTGTTATGGGTTGTGAACGTTGACAACCCATACTGACATTCTTTGGTCATGGTCAGTGACATATGCCTAGTTTGGTTGTTCGGTATGCATAGTAGCTACACCGTGCCACTACTTATTGAAGTTCTTTGTCCTAACTAGTCACTAAATAGGGTTCCCAATCCATTGTCTCTCCCTCTGACCATTTGTGACTTGTGTTATGAGTTGTCATTGTTGACCACACATAGTGGACATCTTTGGTCATAGTCAGTGACGTATGCATCCTTTGGTTGGTCCCTGTGCACGCTAGCCACACCGTGCCACTAATTGTTGAAGGTCTTTGTACTTGCTAGTTGATAACTAGTGTTCCCAACCCATTGCTTCCCCCTCTGACCATTCGTGACTAGTGTTATGAATTTTCAACGTTGACCACACACTGTGAAATTCTTTTGGTCATGATTAGTTGCATATGCCTATTTTGGTTTGTCTGTGTACATGGTTGCCACACCGTGTCACTACGTATTGAAGATCTTTGTGCTTTCTAGTTGACAGGAAGTGTTCCCAAACCATTGTTATCCCCTTTGACTAAGTGTGACTCTTGTTGTGAGTTGTCAACGTTGACCACATGAACTGAAATTCTTTTGTCATGGTCAGTGACATATGCATACTTTGGTTGGTCATTGTGCATGGTAGCCACACTCTGCAACTACATATTGATGGTATTTGTACTTGCTAGTCGATAACTAGTATTCACAAACCATTGTTTCCCCCTCTGACCATTTGTGACTCGTGTTATAAGTTGTCAAAGTTGACCACACATTGTGACATTCTTTGGTCATGGTCAGTGACATATGCCTACTTTGGTTGGTCAGTGTACATGGTATCCACACCATGCCACTACTTATTGAAGGACCTTGTGCTTGCTAGTTGATACCTGGTGGTCCCAAACCATCGTTTGCTCCTCTGACCATTTGTGACCCGTATTATGAGTTGTCAACGTTGTCCACACACAACTGATTTCTTTGGTCAAAGGCATTACATATGCCTACTTTGGTTGGTCATTGTGCATGGTAGCCACACCGTGCTACTACTTATTGAAGGTTGTTGTACTTGCTAGTTGAAAATTAATATTCCAAAACCATTGTTTCCCCCTCTGACCATTTGTGACTCGTGTTATGGGTTGTGAACGTTGACCACCCATATTGAAATTCTTTGGTCATGGTCAGTGACATATGCCTAGTTTGGTTGTTCGGTGTGCATAGTAGTCCCACCGTGGTACTACTTATTGAAGTTCTTTGTCCTTTGTAGTGGCTACATAGGGTTCCCAATCCATTGTCTCTCCCTCTGACCATTTTTGACTCGTGTTATGAGTTATCAATGTTGACCATACATAGTGGACTTCTTTGGTCATCGTCAATGACGTATGCATCCTTTGGTTGGTCACTGTGCACGCTAGCCACACCGTGCCACTACTTGTTGAAGGTCTTTGTACTTGCTAGTTGATAACTAGTGTTCCCAACCCATTGTTTCCCCCTCTGCCTATTTGCAACTTGTGTTATGAGTTTTCAACGTTGACCACACACTGTGAAATTCTTTTGGTCATGGTTAGTGGCATATGCCTACTTTGGTTTGTCACTGTGCATGGTTGCCACGCCGTGTCACTATGTATTGAAGGTCTTTGTGCTTTCTAGTTGATAGCTTGTGTTCCCAAACCATGGTTACCCCCTTTGACTAAGTGTGACTCTTCTTGTGAGCTGTCAACGTTGACCACATGAAGTGAAATTCTTTGGTCATGGTCAGTGACATATGCATACTTTGGTTGGTCACTATACATGATAGCCACATTGTGCCACTGCATATTGAAGGCCTTTGTACTTGCTAGTCGATAACTGGTATTCGCAAACCATTGTTTCCCCCTGTGACCATTTGTGACTCGTGTTATGAGTTGTAAAAGTTGAGCTCACATAGTGATATTCTTTGGTCATGGTCAGTGACATATCCCTACTTTGGTTGGTCATTGTACATGGTAGCCACACCGTCTCACTAATTATTGAAGGTCCTTGTTATTTCTAGTTGATACCTGGTGTTTCCAAACCATCGTTTCCCCCTCTGACCATTTGTGATTTGTACGATGAGTTCTCAACGTTGACCACACACAATGGATTTCTTTGGTCAAAGGCAGTACATATGCCTACTTTGGTCGGTCATTCTGCATGGTAGCCACACCGTGCTACTACTTATTGACGGTCGTTGTACGTGCTAGTTGAAAACCAATATTTCAAAACCATTGTTTCCCCCTCTGACCATTTGTGACTCGTGGTATGGGTTCTGAACGTTGACCACCCATATTGAAATTCTTTGGTCATGTTCAGTGACATATTCCTAGCTTGGTTGTTCGGTGTGCATAGTAACCTCACCGTGCCAATACGTATTGAAGTTCTTTGTCCTTTCTAGTCGATACAAAGGGTTCCCAAACCATTGTCTCTCCCTCTGACCATTTGTGACTCGTGTTATGAGTTGTCAATGTTGACCACACATAGTGGACTTCTTTGGTCATAGTCAGTGACGTATGTATCCTTTGGTTGGTCACAGTGCATGCTAGCCACACCGTGCCACTACTTGTTGAAGGTCTTTGTACTTGCTAGTTGCTAACTTGTGTTCCCGACCCATTATTTCCCCTCTGACCATTTGTGACTCGTGTTATGAGTTTTGAACGTTGACCACATACTGTGAAATTCGTTTGGTCATGGTTAGTGGCATATGCCTACTTTGGTTTTTCACTGTACATGGTTGCCATGCCGTGTCACTACGTATTGAAGGTCATTGTGCTTTCTAGTTGATAGCTAGTGTTCCCAAACCATTGTTACCCCCTTTGACTAGTTGTGACTCTTGTTGTGAGTTGTCAACGTTGACCACATGAAGTGAAATCCTTTGGTCATGGTCAGTGACATATGCATACTTTGGTTGGTCACTGTGCATGGTAGCCACACTGTGCCACTACATATTGAAGGTCTCTGTACTTGCTAGTCGATAACTAGTATTCACAAACCATTGTTTCCTCCTCTGACCATTTGTGACTCGTGTTATGAGTTGTCAAAGTTGACTACACATAGTGACATTCTTTGGTCATGGTCAGTAACATATGCCTACTTTGGTGGGGCATTGTACTGGTAGCCATACCGTGCCACTACTTATTAAAGGTCCTTCAGCTTGCCAGTTTATACCTGGTGTTCCCAAACCATCGTTCCCCCCTCTGACCATTTGTGACTCGTATTATGAGTTGTCAACTTTGACCACACACAGCGGATTTCTTTGGTCAACGGCAGTACATGTGCCTACTTTGGTCGGTCATTGTGCATGGTAGCCACACCATGCTACTAATTATTGAAGGTCGTTGTCCTTGCTAGTTGAAAACTAATATTTTGGAACCATTGTTTCCCCCTCTGACCATTTGTGACTCGTGTTATGGGTTGTGAGCGTTGACGACCCATACTGACATTCTTTGGTCATGGTCAGTGACATATGCCTAGTTTGGTTGTTCGGTATGCATAGTAGCCACACCGTGCCACTACTTATTGAAGTTCTTTGTCCTTTCTAGTCACTAAATAGGGTTCCCAATCCATTGTCTCTCCCTCTGACCATTTGTGACTCGTGTTATGAGTTGTCATTGTTGACCACACATAGTGGACATCTTTGGTCATAGTCAGTGACGTATGCATCCTTTGGTTGGTCACGCACGCGCTAGCCACACAGTGCCACTACTTGTTGAAGGTCTTTGTACTTGCTAGTTGATAACTAGTGTTCCCAACCCATTGCTTCCCCCTCTGACCATTCGTGACTCATGTTATGAATTTTCAACGTTGACCACACACTTTGAAATTCTTTTGGTCATGATTAGTGGCATATGCCTCCTTTGGTTTGTCAGTGTACATGGTTGCCACACCGTGTCACTACGTATTGAAGGTCTTTGTGCTTTCTAGTTGATAGCTAGTGTTCGCAAACCATTGATATCCCCTTTGACTAAGTGTGATTCTTGTTGTGAGTTGTCAACGTTGACCACATGAACTGAAATTTTTTGGTCATGCTCAGTGACATATGCATACTTTGGTTGGTCATTGTGCATGGTAGCCACACTGTGCAACTATATATTGATGGTCTTTGTACTTGCTAGTCGATAACTAGTATTCACAAACCATTGTTCCCCCCTCTGACCATTTGTGACTCGTGTTATAAGTTGTCAAAGTTGACCACACATTGTGACATTCTTTGGTCATGGTCAGTGACATATGCCTACTTTGGTTGGTCATTGTACATGGTAGCCACACCGTGCCACTACTTATTGAATGTCCTTGTGCGTGCTAGTTGATACCTGGTTTTCCCAAACCATTGTTCCCCCCTCTGACCATTTGTGACTCGTATTATGAGTTGTCAACGTTGACCACACACAGTGTATTTCTTTGGTCAAAGGCAGTACATACGCCTACTTTGGTCGGTTATTGTGCATGATAGCCACTCCGTGCTACTACTTATTGAAGGTCGTGGTACTTGCTAGTTGAAAACTAATATTCCAAAACCATTGTTTCCCCCTCTGACCATTTGTGACTCGTGTTATGGGTTGTGAACGTTGCCCACCCATATTGAAATTCTTTGGTCATGGTCAGTGACATATGCCTAGTTCGGTTGTTCGGTGTGCATAGTAGCCAGACCGTGCCACTACTTATTGAAGTTCTTTGTCCTTTCTAGTTGCTACATAGGGTTCCCAATCCATTGTCTCTCCCTCTGACCATTTTTGACTCGTGTTATGAGTTGTCAATGTTGACCACACATAGTGGACTTCTTTGGTCATAGTCAGTGATGTATGCATCCTTTGGTTGGTCACTGTGCACTCTAGCAACATCGTGCCACTACTTGTTGAAGGTTTTTGTACTTGCTAGTTGATAACTAGTGTTCCCAATCCATTGTTTCCCCCTCTGACCATTTATGACTCGTGTCATGAGATTTCAACGTTGACCACACACTGTGAAATTCTTTTGGTCATGGTTAGTGGCATATGCCTACTTTGGCTTGTCACTGTGCATGTTGCCACGCCGTGTCACTATGTATTGAAGGTCTTTGTGCTTTCTAGTTGATAGCTAGTGTTCCCAAACCATTGTTATCCCCTCTGACTATCTGTTACTGTTGTTGTGAGTTGTCAACATTGACCACATTAAGTGAAACTCTTTGCTCATGGTCAGTGACATATGCATACATTGGTTGGTCACTATACATGATAGCCACACTGTGCCACTGCATATTGAAGGCCTTTGTACTTGCTAGTCGATAACCAGTATTCACAAACCATTGTTTCCCCCTCTGACCATTTGTGACTCGTGTTATGAGTTGTCAAAGTTGACCTCACATAGTGATATTCTTTGGTCATGGTCAGTGACATATGCCTACTTTGGCTGGTCATTGTACATGGTAGCCACACCGTGTCACTACTTATTGAAGGTCCTTGTTATTGCTAGTTGATACCTGGTGTTTCCAAACCATCGTTTCCCCCTCTGACCATTTGTGACTCGTACTATGAGTTGTCAACGTTGACCACACACAGCGGATATCTTTGGCAGTACATATGCCTACTTTGGTCGGTCATTCTGCATGGTAGCCACACCGTGCTACTACTTATTGACGGTCATTGTAATTGCTAGTTGAAAACCAATATTTCAAAACCATTGTTTCCCCCTCTGACCATTTGTGACTCGTGGTATGGGTTCTGAACGTTGACCACCCATATTGAAATTCTTTGGTCATGTTCAGTGACATATTCCTAGTTTGGTTGTTCGGTGTGCATAGTAACCTCACCGTGCCATTACGCATTGAAGTTCTTTGTCCTTTCTAGTCGATACATAGGGTTCCTAAACCATTGTCTCTCCCTCTGACCATTTTTGACTCGTGTTGTGAGTTGTCAATGCTGACCACACATAGTGGATTTCTTTGGTCATAGTCAGTGACGTATGTATCCTTTGGTTGGTCACAGTGGACGCTAGCCACACCGTGCCACTACTTGTTGAAGGTCTTTGTACTTGCTAGTTGCTAACTTGTGTTCCCGACCCATTATTTCCCCTCTCACCATCTGTGACTCGTGTTATGACTTTTCAACGGTGACGACATACTGTGAAATTCGTTTGGTCATGGTTAGTGGCATATGCCTACTTTGGTTTTTCACTGTACATGGTTGCCATGCCGTGTCACTACGTATTGAAGGTCATTGTGCTTTCTAGTTGATAGCTAGTGTTCCCAAACCATTGTTACCCCCTTTGACTAGTTGTGACTCTTGTTGTGAGTTGTCAACGTTGACCACATGAAGTGAAATTCTTTCGTCATGGTCAGTGACATATGCATACTTTGGTTGGTCACTGTGCATGGTAGCCACACTGTGCCACTACATATTAAAGGTCTCTGTACTTGCTAGTCGATAACTAGTATTCACAAACCATTGTTTCCCCCTCTGACCATTTGTGACTCGTGTTATGAGTTGTCAAAGT
This sequence comes from Penium margaritaceum, assembly GCA_023375785.1. Classification (NCBI taxonomy): domain Eukaryota; kingdom Viridiplantae; phylum Streptophyta; class Zygnematophyceae; order Desmidiales; family Peniaceae; genus Penium; species Penium margaritaceum. The sequence goes on along the minus strand of SZWC01005449.1, from coordinate 48,714 downwards.
TGACCACACATAGTGACATTCTTTGGTCATGGTCAGTAACATATGCCTACTTTGGTGGGTCATTATACTGGTAGCCACACCATGCCACTACGTATTTAAGGTCCTTGTGCTTGTTGGTTGATACCTGGTGTTCCCAAACCATCGTTCCTCCCTCCGACCATTTGTGACTCGTATTATGAGTTGTCAACGTTGACCACACACAGCGGATTTCTTTGGTCAACGGCAGTACATGTGCCTACTGTGGTTGGTCATTGTGCATGGTAGCCACACCATGCTACTAATTATTGAAGGTCGTTGTCCTTACTAGTTGAAAACTGATACTCCAGAACCATTGTTTCCCCCTCTGACCATTTGTCAATCGTGTGATGGGTTGTGAACGTTGGCTACCCATACTGAACTTCTTTTGTCATGGTCAGTGACATATGCCTATTTTTGTTGTTCGGTGTGCATAGTAGCCACACCGTGCCACCACGTATTGAAGTTTTTGTCCTTCCTAGTTGATACATAGGGTTCCCAAACCATTGTCTCTCCCTCTGCCCATTTGTGACACGTGTTATGAGTTCTCGATGTTGACCACACATAGTGGACTTCTTTGGTCATAGTCAATGACGTATGCATCCTTTGGTTGGTCACTGTGCACGCTAGCCACACCGTGCCACTACTTGTTGAAGGTCGTTGTACTTGCTAGTTGATAACTAGTGTTCCCAACCCATTGTTTCCCCCTCTGATCATTTGTGACTCATGTTATGAGTTTTCAACGACAACCACACACTGTGAAATTCTTTTGGTCATGGTTAGTGGCATATGCCTACTTTGGTTTGTTAGTGTACATGGTTTCCACGTCGTGTCACTACGTATTGAAGGTCTTTGTGATTTCTAGTTGATAGGTAGTGTTTCGAAACCATTGTTACCCCTTTTTACTAAGTGTGACTCTTGTTGTGAGTTGTCGACGTTGACCACATGAAGTGAAATTCTTTGGTCATGGTCAGTGACATATGCATACTTTGGTTGGTCACTGTGCATGGTAGCCACACTGTGCCACTACATGTTGAAGGTCTTTGTACTTTATAGTTGATAGCTAGTATTCGTAAACCATTGTTTCCCCCTCTGACCATTTGTGACTCGCGTTATAAGTTGTCAAAGTTGACCACACATTGTGACATTCTTTGATCATGGTCAGTGAAATATGCCTATTTTGGTTGGTCATTGTACATGGTAGCCACACCGTGCCACTACTTATTGAAGGTCCTTGTGCTTGCTAGTTGATACCTGGTGTTCCCAAACCATCATTCCCCCCTCTGACCATTTGTGACTTGTATTATGATTTGTCAACGTTGACCACACACAGCGGATTGCTTTGGTCAAAGGCAGTACATATGCCTACTTTGGTCGGTCATTGTGCATGGTAGCCACACCGTGCTACTACTTATTGAAGGTCGTTGTACTTGCTAGTTGAAAACTAACATTCCAAAACCATTGTTTCCCACTCTGACCATTTATGACTCGTGTTATGGGTTGTGAGCGTTGACCACCCATATTGAAATTCTTTGGTCATGGTCAGTGACATATGCCTATTTTGGTTGTTCAGTGTGCATAGTAGCCACACCGTGCTACTACTTATTGAAGTTCTTTGTCCTTTCTAGTTGCTACATAGGGTTCCCAATCCATTGTCTCTCCCTCTGACCATTTTTGACTCGTGTTATCAGTTGTCAATATTGACCACACAAAGTGGACGTCTTTGGTCATAGTCAGTGACATATGCATCCTTTGGTTGGTCACTGTGCACGCTAGCCACACGTGCCACTACTTGTTGAAGGTCTTTGTACTTGCTACTCGATAACTTGTGTTCCCAACCCATTGTTTCCCCTTCTGACCATATGTGACTCGTGTTACGAGTTTTCAACGTCGACCACACACTGTGAAATTCGTTTGGTCATAGTTAGTGGCATATGCCTACTTTGGTTTGTCACTGTACATGGTTGCCACGCCGTGTCACTACGTATTGAAGGTCTTTGTGCTTTCTAGTTTATAGCTAGTGTTCCCAAACCATTGTTACCCCCTTTGACTATCGGTGACTTTTGTTGTGAGTTATAAACGTTGACCACATGAAGTGAAATTCTTAGGTCATGGTCAGTGACATATGCCTACTTTGGTTGGTCATTTCACATGGTAGCCACACCGTACCACTACTTATTGAAGGTCCTTGTGCTTGCTAATTAATACCTGGCGTTCTCAAACCATCGTTCCTCCCTCTGACCATTTGTGTCTCGTATTATGAGTTGTCAATGTTGACCACACACAGCGGATTTGTTTGGTCAAAGGAAGTACATATGCCTACTTTGATCGGTAATTGTGCATGGTAGCCACACCGTGCTACTAATTATTCGAGGTCGTTGTCCTTGCTAGTTGAAAACTAATAGTCCAAAACCATTGTTTCCCCCTCTGACCATTTGTGACTCCTGTTATGGGTTGTGAACGTTGACCACCCATACTGAAATTCTTTTGTCATGGTCAGTGACATATGCCTAGTTTGGTTGTTCGGTGTGCATAGTAGCCACACCGTTCCACTACTTCCTGAAGTTCTTTGTCCTTTCTAGTCGCTACATAGGGTTCCCAATCCATTGTTTCTCCCTCTGACCATTTGTGACTCGTGTTATGAGTTGTCAATGTTGAACACACAAAGTGGACTTCTTTGGTCATAGTCAGTGACGTATGCATCCTTTGGTTGGTCAATGTGCACGCTAGCCACGCTGTGCCACTACTTGTTGAAGGTCTTTGTACTTGCTAGTTGATAACTAGTGTTACCAACCCATAGTTTCCCCCTCTGACCATTTGTGACTCGTGTTATGAGTTTTTAACTTTGACGACACACTGTGAAATTCTTTTTGTCATGGTTAGTGGCATATGCCTACTTTGGTTTGTACATGGTTGCCACGCTGTGTCACTACGTATTGAAGGTATTTGTGCTTTCTACTTGATAGCTAGTGTTCCCAAACCATTGTTATCCCCTTTGACTAAGTGTGACTCTTGTTGTGAGTTGTCAACGTTGACCACATGAAGTGAAATTCTTTGGTCATGGGTAGTGACATATGCATACATTGGTTGGTCACTGTGCACGGTACCTACACTGTGCCACTACATATTGACGGTCTTTGTACTTGCTAGTCGATACCTAGTATTCACAAACCATTATTTCCCCCTCTAACCATTTGTGACTCTTGTTATGAGTTGTCAATGTTGACCACACATTATGACATAATTCGGTCATGGTCAGTGACACATGCTTACTTTGGTTTGTCATTGTACATGGTAGCTACACCGTGCCACTACTTATTGAAGGTCCTTGTGCTTGCAAGTTTATACCTGGCGTTCCCAAACCATCGTTCCCCCTCTGACCATTTGTGACTCGTATTATGAGTTGTCAACGTTCACCACACACGGCGGATTTCTTTGGTCAAAGGCAGTACACATTCCTACTTCGGTCGGTCATTGTGCATGGTAGCCACACCGTGCTACTACTTACTGAAATTTGTTGTTCTTGCTAGCTGAAAACCAATATTCCAAAACCATTGTTTCTCCCTCTGACCATTTGTGACTCTTGTTCTAGGTTGTGAACGTTGACCACCCATATTGAATTTCTTTGGTCATGGTCAGTGACATATACGTAGTTTGGTTATTCGGTGTGCATAGTAGCCACACCATGCCACTACGTGTTCAAGTTCTTTGTCCTTTCTAGTCGCTACATAGGGTTCCCAATTTATTGTCTCTCCCTGTGACCATTTTTTACTCGTGTTATGAGTGGTCAATGTTTACCACACATAGTGGACTTATTTGGTCATAGTCAGTGACGCATGCATCCTTTGGTTGGTCACTTTGCAGGCTAGCCACACCGTGCCACTACTTGTTGAAGGTCTTTGTACTTGCTAGTTGATAACTGGTGTTCCCAACCCATTGTTTTCCCCACTGACCCGTTGTGACTGGTGTTATGAGTTTTCAACGTTGTCCACACACTGTGAAATTCTTTTGGTCATGGTTAGTGGCACATGCCTACTTTGGATTGTCACTGTTCATGATTGCCACGTCGTGTCACTACGTATTGAACGTCTTTGTGCTTTCTAGTTGATAGCTAGTGGTCCAAAACCATTGTTACCCCCTCTGACTATCTGTGACTCTTGTTGTGAGTTGTGAATGTTGACAACATGAAGTGAAACTCTTTGGTCATGGTCAGTGACATATGCATACTTTGGTTGGTCAGTGTACATGGTAGCCACACTGTGCCATTGCATATTGAAGGTCTTTATACTTGCTAGTCGATAACTAGTATTCACAAACCATTGTTTCCCCCTCTGCCCATTTGTGACCCGTGTTATGAGTTGTCTAAATTGACCACACATAGTGATATTCTTTGGTCATGGTCAGTGACATATGCCTACTTTGGTTGGTCATTGTACATGGTAGCCACACGGTGCCACTACTCATTGAAGGTCCTTGTGCTTGCTAGTTGATACCTGGTGTTCCCAAACCATCGTTCCCCCCTCTAACCATTTGTGACTCGTATTATGTGTTGTCAAAGTTGACCACACACAGCGGATTTCTTTGGTCAAAGGCAGTACATATGCCTGCTTTGGTCGGTCATTCTGCATGGTAGCCACACCGTGTTACTACTTATTGAAGGTCGTTGTACTTGCTAGTTGAAAACTAATATTCCAAAATCATTGTTTCCCCCTCTGACCATTTGTGACTCTTGTTCTAGGTTGTGAATGTTGACCACCCATATTGAAATTCTTTGGTCATGGTCAGTGACATATACCTAGTTTGGTTGTTCGGTGTGCATAGTAGCCACACCGTGCTACTTATTGAAGTTCATTGTCCTTTCTAGTCGCTACATAGGGTTCCCAAACCATTGTCTCTCCCTCTGAACATTTTTGACTCGTGTTATGAGTTGTCAATGTTGACCACACATAGTGGACTCCTTTGGTCATAGTCAGTGACGTATGCATCCATTGGTTGGTCACTGTGCACGCTAGCTACACTGTGCCACTACTTGTTGAAGGTCTTTGTAATTGATAGTTGATAACTAGTGTTCCCAACCCATTGTTTCCCGCTCTGGCCATTTGTGACGTGTTATGAGTTTTCAACGTTGACCACACACTGTGAAATTCTTTTGGCTATGGTTAGTGGCATATGCATACTTTGGTTTGTCACTGTACATGGTTTCCACGCCGTGTCACTACGTATTGAAGGCCTTTGTGCTTTCTACTTGATAGCTAATGTTCCCAAACCATTGTTACCCCCTCTCACTATCTGTGACTCTTGTTGTGAGATGTCAACGTTGACCAGATGAAGTGAAATTCTTTGGTCATGGTCAGTTTCATATGCATACTTTGGTTGGCCACTGTGCATGGTAGCCACACTGTGCCACTACATATTGAAGGTCTTTGTACTTGCTAGTCCATAACTAGTTTTCACAAACCATCGTTCCCCCCCTTGACCATTTGTGACGCGTATTATGAGTTGTCAAAGTTACCACACATAGTGACATTATTTGGTCATGTTCAGTGACGTATGCTCATTTTGGTTGGTCATTGTACATGGTAGCCACACCTTGCCACTAGTTATTGAAGGTCATTGTGCTTGCTAGTTGATACCTGGTGTTCCCAAACCATCGTTTCCCCTTCTGACCATTCGTGACTCGTATTATAAGTTGTCAACGTTGACCAAACACAACGGATTACTTTGGTCAAAGGCAGTACATATGCCTCCTTTGGTCGGTCATTGTACATGGTAGCCGCACCGTTCTACTACTTATTGAAGGTCGTTGTACTTGCTAGTTGAAAACTAATATTCCAAAACCATTGTTTCCCCCTCTGACCATTTGTGACTCGTGTTATGGGTTGTCAACGTTGACCACCCATATTGAAATCCTTTGGTCATGGTCAATGACATATGCCTAGTTTGGTTGTTCGGTGTGTATAGTAACCACACCGTGCCACTGCTTATTAAAGTTCTTTGCCCTTTCTAGTCGATACATAGGGTTCCCAACCCATTGTCTCTCCCTCTGAAAATGCGCGACTCGTGTTATGAGTTGTCAACGTTGAACACACACAGTGGATTTCTTTCGTCAAAGGCAGTACATATGCCTACTTTGGTCGGTCCTAGTGCATGGTAGCCACACCGTGCTACTACTTATTGAAGGTCGTTGTACTTGCTAGTTGAAAACTAATATTCCAAAACCATTGTTTCCCCCTCTGACCATTTGTGACTCGTGTTATGAGTTGTCAACATTGACCACACAGAGTACAATTCTGTAATCATGGTCTGTGACATATGCCTGGTTTTGTTGGTCATTGTGCATGGTAGCCACTGTGTGCCACTACGTAATGAAGGTCTTTGTACTTTCTATTTGATAACGAGTATTTCCAAACCATTATTTCCCCCTGTGGCCATTTGTGACTCGTATTATGGGTTGTCAACATTGACCACACACAATGACATTCTTCTGGTTATCGATAGACTCCAACGTCTAATGTGGTTTGTCATTTTGCATGGTGGCCACACCGTGCCACGACTGATTGGAGTTTTTTGTACTTGCTAGTTGATACCTAGTGTTTTCAAACCATTGTTTCCCCCCTGACCATTTGTGACTCGTGTTATAAGTTGTCAACATTGACCACACATAGTGAAACTCGTTGGTCATGATAAGTGACATATACCTCCTTTGGTTGGTCATTGTGCATGGCATCCACACCGTACCACTACGTATTAAAGTTCTTTTTACTTGCTAGTTGATACATAGTCTTCCCAAACCACTGTTCCTCCATCTGACCATTTATGACGTGTTTTATGAGTTTTCCACGTCGACCATACATAGTTGAATTCTTTGGTCATGGTCAGTAACATATGCCTACTTTGATTGGTCACTGTGCACGGTAGCCACACCGTGCCTCTACTTATTGATGGTCTTTGTACTTGCTACTCGATACCTAGTGTTCCCAACCCGTTGTTTCCCCCTCTGACCATTTGTGACTCGTATTATGAGCTGTCAACGTCGACCACACACAGTGAAACTCGTGTGGTCATGTTAAGTGACATATGCATTCTTTGGTCGGTCAGTTTGCATGGTAGCCGTGCCACTACTTATTGAAGGTATTTGTACTTGCTAGTCGATACCTAGTACTCCCAAACCATTGTTTCCCCCTCTGACCATTTATGACTCGTGTTAAGAGTTGTCAACGTTGACCCATCACGGTGACATTATTTGGTCATGGTCAGTGACACATGCATGCTTTGGTTGGTCATTGTGCATGGTAGCCACACCGTGCCACTACTTATTGAACATCTTTGTACTTGCTAGTTGGTATCTAGTAGTCCTAAACCATTGTTTCCCACTCTGATAATTTGTGACCCGTATTATGGGTTGTCAATGTTGACCACACATAGTAAAATTCTTTGGTCATGGTAAGTGGCACATGCCTAATCTGGTTGGTCACTGTGCATGGTAGCCACACCTTGCCACTACTTACTAAAGGTCTTTGCACTTGCTAGTCCATAACTAGCAAAAGGTTTCTCCCTTGGACACCAGGTCGTTTTTTGTTGATTTGTTGCATGTAGGTGCCTTCACTGGAATAATCCCTCCCACAACCCTACAGGGATGTTCCGTGGGCGACCTGGAGGACAGATTTGTGACCGCATTATGACACCCCACCTATCCCCCTACGGATTAGGCTCGAAGGTAGAGTTGAGGTATCACAACACGGCCGCTCCCTCCCCCCAGGTCGCGAGCCTATTCTAAATCGTGCGTACGATGATTCGAACCCAGGACCTACCGCTCCACAATCTAACTCTATAACCACTAAGCGAACTCACATGGTGTTCATATGATGTCCAAATGATGTAACAGGAGTTCCTATGGGTAGAGGACATAAAACAATGGGGTCCAACATTAAAGGATTTTTCTCGAAATTATGAATAATAACAAAGTTATTTCAATCATAAACAATTGACGCGGATGGAATTTCAGACTTCACAACTTCGAACTTGAATAACGTCTAAACCGTTTCTTCGATTGACCAGCCGTAAGAAGGAAAGTTGACTACACATTGTGAAATTCTTTTGATAATGTTCGCTGACACAAGCATACGTTGGTTGGTCATTGTGCATGGTCTCCACACCGTGCCACTACTTATTGAAGGTCTTTGTACTTGCTAGTCAATACCAAGCACTCCCAAACCATTGTTTCTCCCTCTGACCATGTTTGGCTTGTATAATGAGTTGTGAACGTTGACCACACACACTAAACTTCTTTGCCCATGATCGATGATGTATGCCTTCTTGGATAGGTCATTGTGCACGGTAGCCACACCATGCGAATACATACGAACAGTCTTTGTACTTACAATAAGATACCTAGTGTTTCCAAACCATTGTTTCCCCCTCTGACCATTTGTGACTCATGGCATGGGTTGTGAACGTTGACCATCCATATTGAAATTCTTTGGTCATGGTCAGTGACATATGCCTAGTTTGGTTGTTCGGTGTGCATAGTAACCACACCGTGCCACTACTTATTGAAGTTCTTTGTCCTTTCTAGTCACTACATAGGGTTCCCAATCCATTGTCTCTCCCTCTGACCATTTGTGACTCGTGTTATGAGTTGTCAATGTTGACCACACACAGTGGATTTCTTTAGTCAAAGGCAGTACATATGCCTACTTTGGTCGGTCATTGTGCATGGTAGCCACACCGTGCTACTACTTATTGAAGGTCGTTGTACTTGCTAGTTGAAAACTAATATTCCAAAACCATTATTTCCCCCCTCTGACCATTTGTGACTCGTGTTATGGGTTGTGAACATTGACCACCCATATTGAAATCCTTTGGTCATGGTCAGTGACATATGCCTAGTTGGTTGTTTAGTGTGCGTAGTAGCCACACCGTGCCACTACTTATTGAAGTTCTTTGTCCTTTCTAGCCGCTACATATGGTTCCCAATCAATTGTCTCTCCCTCTGACCATTTGTGACTCGTGTTATGAGTTGTCAATGTTGACCACACTTAGTGGACTTCCTTGGTCATAGTTAGTGACGTATGCATCCTTTGGTTGGTCACTGTGCACGCTAGCCACACCGTGCCACTATTTGTTGAAAGCCTTTGTACTTGGTAGTTGATAACTAGTGTTCCCAACCCATAGTTTCCCCCTCTGACCATTTGTGACTCCTGTTATGAGTTTTCAACGTTGACCACACAATGTGAAATTCATTTGGTCATGGTTAGTGGCATATGCCTACTTTGGTTTGTCACTGTACATGGTTGCCACGCCGTGTCACTTGTAGTGAAGGTCTTTGTGCTTTATAGTTGATAGCTAGTGTTCCCAAACCATTTTTACCCCCTCTGACTATCTGTGACTCTTGTTGTGAGTTGTCAACGTTGACCACATGAAGTGAAATTCTTTGGTCATGGTCAGTGACATATGCATACTTTGGTTGGTCGCTGTGCACGGTAGCCACACTGTGCCACTGCATATTGACGGTCTTTGTACTTGCTAGTTGATAACTAGTGTTCCCAACCCATTTTTACCCCCTCTGACTATCTGTGACTCTTGTTGTGAGTTGTCAACGTTGACCACATGAAGTGAAATTCTTTGGTCATGGTCAGTGACATATGCATACTTTGGTTGGTCGCTGTGCACGGTAGCCACACTGTGCCACTGCATATTGACGGTCTTTGTACTTGCTAGTCAATAACTAGTATTCACAAACCATTTTTTCCCCCTCTGACCATTTGTGACTCGTGTTATGAGTTGTCAAAGGTGACCACACATACTGACATTCTTGGTCATGGTCAGTGACATATGGCTACTTTGGTTGGTCATTGTACATGGTACCCACACCGTGCCACTACTTATTAAAGGTCCTTGTGTCTGCTGGTTGATACCTGGTGTTCCCAAACCATCGTTCCCCCCTCTGACTATTTGTGACTCGCATTATGAGTTGTCAACGTTGACCACACACAGCGGATTTCTTTGGTCAAAGGCAGTACATATGCCTACTTTGGTCGGTCATTGTGCATGGTAGCCACACCGTGCTACTACTTATTGAAGGTCGTTGTACTTGCTAGTTGAAAACTAATATTCTGAAACCTTTGTTTCCCCCTCTGACCATTTGTGACTCGTGTTATGGGTTGTGAACGTTGACCACCCATATTGAAATTCTTTGGTCATGGTCAGTGACATCTGCCTAGTTTGGTTGTTCGGTGTGCATGGTAGCCACACCGGGCCCCTACTTATTGAAGTTCTTTGTCCTTTCTAGTCGCTACATATGGAATCGAATCCATTGTCTCTGCCTCTGACCATTTGTGACTCGTGTTATGAGTTGTCAACATTGACCAGACATAGTGGACCTCTTTGGTAATAGTCAGTGACGTATGCATCCTTTGGTTGGTCACTGTGCACGCTAGCCACACCATGCCACTACTTGTTGAAGGTCTTTGTACTTGCTAGTTGATAACTAGTGTTCCCAACCCATAGTTTCCCCATCTGACCATTTGTGACACGTGTTACGAGTTTTCAACGTTGACCACACACAGTGAAATTCTTTTGGTCATGGTTAGTGGCATATGCCTACTTTGGTTTGTCACTATACATGGTTGCCACACCGTGTTACTACGCATTGAAGGTCTTTGTGCTTTCTAGTTGATAGCTAGTGTTCCCAAACCATTGTTACCCCCTCTGGCTATCTGTGACTCTTGTTGTGAGTTGTCAACGTTGACCACATGAAGTGAAATTCTTTGGTCATGGTCAGTGACATATGCATACTTTGGTTGGTCGCTGTGCACGGTAGCCAAACTGTGCCACTGCATATTGATGGTCTTTGTACTTGCTAGTCGATAACTAGTATTCACAAACCATTGTTTCCCCCTCTGACCATTTGTGACTCGTTTTATGAGTTGTCAAAGTTGACCACACATTATGACATTTTTTGGTCATGGTCAGTAACATATGCCTACTTTGGTTGGTCATTGTACATGGTAGCCACACCGTGCCACTACTTATTGAAGGTCCTTGTGCTTGCTGGGTGATACCTGGTGTTCCCAAACCATCGTTTTCCCTTCAGACCATTTGTGACTCGTATTATGAGTTGTCAATGTTGACTACAGACAGCAGATTTCTTTGGTCAAAGGCAGTACATATGCTTACTTTGGTTGATCATTGTGCATGGTAGCCACACCGTGCTACTACTTATTGAAGGTTGTTGTACATGCAAGTTGAAAACTAATATTCCGAAACCATTGTTTCCCCCTCTGACCATTTGTGACTCGTGTTATGGGTTGTGAATGTTGACCACCCACATTCAAATTATTTGGTCATGGTCAGTAACATATGCCTAGTTTGGTTGTTTGCTTTGCATAGTGGCCACACCGTGCCACTACTTATTGAAGTTCTTTGTCCTTTCTAGTCGCTACATATGGTTCCCAATCCATTGTCTCTCCCTCTGACCGTTTGTGATTCGTGTTATGAGCTGTCAATGATGACCACACATAGTGGACTTCTTTGGTCATAGTCAGTGACGTATGCATCATTTGGTTGGTCACTGTGCACGCTAGCCACACCGTGCCACTTCTTGTTGAAGGTCTTTGTACTTTCTAGCTAATAACTAGTATTCCCAACGAATAGTTTCCCCCTCTGACCATTTGTGACTCGTGTTATGAGTTTTCAACGTTGACCACACACTGTGAAATTCTTTTGGTCATGGTTAGTGGCATATGCCTACTTTGGGCTGTCACTGTACATGGTTGCCACGTCGTGTCACTACGTATTGAAGGTCCTTGTGCGTTCTAGTTGATAGCTAGTGTTCCCAAACCATTGTTACCACCTCTGAATTTCTGTGACGGGCGCAAATAGGGTGAAACTAGGACGCAACTAGGGCGCAACTTGGGGGCAACTAGGGCGCAACTAGGGCGCGACTAGTGCGCAACTAGGGCGCAACTAGTGCGCAACCAGGGCGTAACTAGGGCGCAACTAGGGCGCAACTAGGGCGTAACTAGGGCACAACTAGGGCGCAACTAGGGCGCAACTAGGGCGCAACTAGGGCGCAACTAAGGCGCAACTAGGGCGCAACTAGGGCGCAATTAAGGCGCCACTAGGGCGCAAGTAGGGCACAAGTAGGACGCAACTAGGGCGCAACTAGGGTACAACAAGGGCGTAGCTAGTGCCCAACTGAGGCGCAACTAGGGCGCAAGTAGGGCGCAAGTAGGGCACAAGTAGGGCGCAAGTAGGGCGCAAGTAGGGTGCAACTAGTGGGCAGCTACGGCGCAACTAGGGCGCAACTATGGCGGAACTAGGGCGCAACTAGGGCGCAACTAGGGCGCAACTAGGGTAAAACTAGGGCGCAACCAGGGTGCAACCAGGGCGCAACTAGGGTCGAACTAGGGCGCAACTGGGGTGCAACTAGGGCGCAACTAGGGCGCAAGTAGGGTGCAACTAGGGCGCAACTAGGGCGCGACTAGGGCGTAACTAGGGCACAACTAGGGCGCAACTAGCGCGCAACTAGGGCGCAAGTAGGGCGCAAGTAAGACGCAACTAGGGTGCAACTAGGGCACAACTAGGGCGTAGCTAGTGCACAACTAAGGCGCAACTAGGGCGTAAGAAGAGCGCCAGTAGGGCGTAAGTAGGGTGCAATAAGGGCGCAAGGACGGTGCAACTAGGGTGCAACTAGGGTGCAACTAGGATGGGACTAGGGCGTAACTAGGGCGTAACTAGGACGCAAGTAGGACGCAAGTAGGACTCAAGTAGGGCGCAACAAGGGCACAACTAAGGCGCAACTAGGGCGCAACTAGGGCGCAACTAGGGCGCAACGAGGGCGCAACTAGGACACAACTAGGGAGCAACTAGGGCGCAACTAGGGCGCAACTAGGGCGCAACTTCGGCGCAACTTGGGGGAAACTAGGGCGCAACTAGGGCGCAATGAGGGTGCAACAAGGGTGCAACGAGGGCGTAACAAGGGCGCTACGAGGGCGCAACTAGGGTGTAACTAGGGTGCAACTATGGCACAACTAGGGCACAACTAGGGTGCAACTAGTGTGCAACTAGTGTGCAAGTTGGGCGCAACTAGGGCGCAACTAAGGCGCAACTAGGGCGCAGGTAGGGCGCAAGTAGGACGCAACTAGGGCGTAACTAGTGGACAACTAGGGCGTAGTTAGTGCCCAACTGAGACGCAACTAAGGTGCAAGTAGGCGCCAGTAGGGCGCAAGAAGGGTACAGCTAGGGTGCAAGTAGGGCGCAACTAGGGTGCAACTAGGGCGCAACTAGGGCGCAACTAGGGCGCAACTAGGACGCAACTAGGGCACAACTAGGGCGCAACTAGGGCACAACTAGGGCGCAACTAGGGTGCAACTAGGGCGCAACTATGGCGCAACTAGGGCGCGACTAGGGCGCGACTAGGATGCGACTTGGGCGCAGCTAGGGCGCAACTAGGGGGCAACCGGGGCGCAACTAGGACGCAACTATGGCGCAACTAGGGTGCAACTAAGGTGTAACCGGGGCGCAACCAGGGCACAACTAGGGCACAACTAGGGCACAACTAGGGCGCAACTAGGGCGCAACTATGGTGCAACTAGTGTGCAAGTTGGGCGCAACTAAGGCGCAACTAAGGCACAACTAGCACGCAAGTCGGGCACAAGTAGGATGCAACTAGGGCGCAACTAGGGCACAACTAGGGCGTAGCTAGTGTCCAACTAAGGCACAACTAGGGCACAAGTAGGGTGCCAGTAGGGCGCAAGTAGGGTGCAATAAGGGCGCAAGTAGAGTGCAACTAGGGCGGAACTAGGGCGCAACTAGGGCGCGACTAGGGCGCGACTAGGGAGCAACTAGGGCGAAACTAGGGCGCAACTAGGGCGCAACTACGGCACAACTAGGGCGCAACTAGGGCAAAACTAGGGCACAAATAGGGCGCAACTAGGGCACAACTAGGGCGCAACTAGGATGCACCTAGGGTGCAACTAGGGCGCAAGTAGGGCACAAGTAGGGTGCAAGTAGGCCCGGCCTACGTTTGTGTGACCCGGCTTTGGTTTGTGTAACCCAGCGTTGGTTTCTGTGACCCAGCTTGAGTTTATGTGACCTGGCTTTGTTTTCTGTGACCCGGCTTTGGTTTCTGTGACCCGGCTTTGGTTTCTCTGACCCGGCTTTTGTTTCTGTGGCCCAGATTTGGTTTCTTTGCTCCGGCTTTGGTTCATCGAGCTTTGGTTTCTTTGACCCGGCTTTGGTTCCTGTGACCCGTCTTTGGTTTCTATGACCCGGCTTTCGTTTCTGTGACTCGGCTTTGGTTTGTATGACCCGGCTTTGGTTTCTGTGACCCGGCTTTGGTTTCTGTAACCCGGCTTTGGTTTCTGTGACCCGGCTTTGGTTTCTCTGACCCGGCTTTGGTTTCTGTGACCCGGGTTTGGTTTTTGTGACCCGGCTTTGGTTTCAGTGACCCGGCTTTGGTTTCTGTGACCCGGCTCTGGTTTCTCTGACCCGGCTTTGGTTTCTGTGACCCGGGTTTGGTTTTTGTGACCCGGCTTTGGTTTCAGTGACCCGGCTTTGGTTTCTGTGACCCGGCTCTGGTTTCTCTGACCCGGCTTTGGTTTCTGTGACCCGGGTTTGGTTTTTGTGACCCGGCTTTGGTTTCAGTGACCCGGCTTTGGTTTCTGTGACCCGGCTCTGGTTTCTCTGACCCGGCTTTGGTTTCTGTGACCCGGGTTTGGTTTTTGTGACCCGGCTTTGGTTTCAGTGACCCGGCTTTGGTTTCTGTGACCCGGCTCTGGTTTCTCTGACCCGGCTTTGGTTTCTGTGACCCGGGTTTGGTTTTTGTGACCCGGCTTTGGTTTCAGTGACCCGGCTTTGGTTTCTGTGACCCGGCTCTGGTTTCTCTGACCCGGCTTTGGTTTCTGTGACCCGGGTTTGGTTTTTGTGACCCGGCTTTGGTTTCAGTGACCCGGCTTTGGTTTCTGTGACCCGGCTCTGGTTTCTCTGACCCGGCTTTGGTTTCTGTGACCCGGGTTTGGTTTTTGTGACCCGGCTTTGGTTTCAGTGACCCGGCTTTGGTTTCTGTGACCCGGCTCTGGTTTCTCTGACCCGGCTTTGGTTTCTGTGACCCGGGTTTGGTTTTTGTGACCCGGCTTTGGTTTCAGTGACCCGGCTTTGGTTTCTGTGACCCGGCTCTGGTTTCTCTGACCCGGCTTTGGTTTCTGTGACCCGGGTTTGGTTTTTGTGACCCGGCTTTGGTTTCAGTGACCCGGCTTTGGTTTCTGTGACCCGGCTCTGGTTTCTCTGACCCGGCTTTGGTTTCTGTGACCCGGGTTTGGTTTTTGTGACCCGGCTTTGGTTTCAGTGACCCGGCTTTGGTTTCTGTGACCCGGCTCTGGTTTCTCTGACCCGGCTTTGGTTTCTGTGACCCGGGTTTGGTTTTTGTGACCCGGCTTTGGTTTCAGTGACCCGGCTTTGGTTTCTGTGACCCGGCTCTGGTTTCTCTGACCCGGCTTTGGTTTCTGTGACCCGGGTTTGGTTTTTGTGACCCGGCTTTGGTTTCAGTGACCCGGCTTTGGTTTCTGTGACCCGGCTCTGGTTTCTCTGACCCGGCTTTGGTT
Source organism: Penium margaritaceum (assembly GCA_023375785.1). Taxonomy (NCBI): domain Eukaryota; kingdom Viridiplantae; phylum Streptophyta; class Zygnematophyceae; order Desmidiales; family Peniaceae; genus Penium; species Penium margaritaceum. Next base: position 33,094 of record SZWC01005449.1, on the reverse strand, counting down.
TCTGTGACCCGGGTTTGGTTTTTGTGACCCGGCTTTGGTTTCAGTGACCCGGCTTTGGTTTCTGTGACCCGGCTCTGGTTTCTCTGACCCGGCTTTGGTTTCTGTGACCCGGGTTTGGTTTTTGTGACCCGGCTTTGGTTTCAGTGACCCGGCTTTGGTTTCTGTGACCCGGCTCTGGTTTCTCTGACCCGGCTTTGGTTTCTGTGACCCGGGTTTGGTTTTTGTGACCCGGCTTTGGTTTCAGTGACCCGGCTTTGGTTTCTGTGACCCGGCTCTGGTTTCTCTGACCCGGCTTTGGTTTCTGTGACCCGGGTTTGGTTTTTGTGACCCGGCTTTGGTTTCAGTGACCCGGCTTTGGTTTCTGTGACCCGGCTCTGGTTTCTCTGACCCGGCTTTGGTTTCTGTGACCCGGGTTTGGTTTTTGTGACCCGGCTTTGGTTTCAGTGACCCGGCTTTGGTTTCTGTGACCCGGCTCTGGTTTCTCTGACCCGGCTTTGGTTTCTGTGACCCGGGTTTGGTTTTTGTGACCCGGCTTTGGTTTCAGTGACCCGGCTTTGGTTTCTGTGACCCGGCTCTGGTTTCTCTGACCCGGCTTTGGTTTCTGTGACCCGGGTTTGGTTTTTGTGACCCGGCTTTGGTTTCAGTGACCCGGCTTTGGTTTCTGTGACCCGGCTCTGGTTTCTCTGACCCGGCTTTGGTTTCTGTGACCCGGGTTTGGTTTTTGTGACCCGGCTTTGGTTTCAGTGACCCGGCTTTGGTTTCTGTGACCCGGCTCTGGTTTCTCTGACCCGGCTTTGGTTTCTGTGACCCGGGTTTGGTTTTTGTGACCCGGCTTTGGTTTCAGTGACCCGGCTTTGGTTTCTGTGACCCGGCTCTGGTTTCTCTGACCCGGCTTTGGTTTCTGTGACCCGGGTTTGGTTTTTGTGACCCGGCTTTGGTTTCAGTGACCCGGCTTTGGTTTCTGTGACCCGGCTCTGGTTTCTCTGACCCGGCTTTGGTTTCTGTGACCCGGGTTTGGTTTTTGTGACCCGGCTTTGGTTTCAGTGACCCGGCTTTGGTTTCTGTGACCCGGCTCTGGTTTCTCTGACCCGGCTTTGGTTTCTGTGACCCGGGTTTGGTTTTTGTGACCCGGCTTTGGTTTCAGTGACCCGGCTTTGGTTTCTGTGACCCGGCTCTGGTTTCTCTGACCCGGCTTTGGTTTCTGTGACCCGGGTTTGGTTTTTGTGACCCGGCTTTGGTTTCAGTGACCCGGCTTTGGTTTCTGTGACCCGGCTCTGGTTTCTCTGACCCGGCTTTGGTTTCTGTGACCCGGGTTTGGTTTTTGTGACCCGGCTTTGGTTTCAGTGACCCGGCTTTGGTTTCTGTGACCCGGCTCTGGTTTCTCTGACCCGGCTTTGGTTTCTGTGACCCGGGTTTGGTTTTTGTGACCCGGCTTTGGTTTCAGTGACCCGGCTTTGGTTTCTGTGACCCGGCTCTGGTTTCTCTGACCCGGCTTTGGTTTCTGTGACCCGGGTTTGGTTTTTGTGACCCGGCTTTGGTTTCAGTGACCCGGCTTTGGTTTCTGTGACCCGGCTCTGGTTTCTCTGACCCGGCTTTGGTTTCTGTGACCCGGGTTTGGTTTTTGTGACCCGGCTTTGGTTTCAGTGACCCGGCTTTGGTTTCTGTGACCCGGCTCTGGTTTCTCTGACCCGGCTTTGGTTTCTGTGACCCGGGTTTGGTTTTTGTGACCCGGCTTTGGTTTCAGTGACCCGGCTTTGGTTTCTGTGACCCGGCTCTGGTTTCTCTGACCCGGCTTTGGTTTCTGTGACCCGGGTTTGGTTTTTGTGACCCGGCTTTGGTTTCAGTGACCCGGCTTTGGTTTCTGTGACCCGGCTCTGGTTTCTGTGACCCGGCTTTGGTTTCTGTGGCATGGCTTTGGTTTCTATGACCCAGCTTTGGTTTCTGTGACCCGGCTTTGGTTTCTATGACCCGGCTTTGGTTTCTGTGACCCAGCTTGGTTTCTGTGACCCAGCTTTGGTTTCTGTGACCCGACTTTGGTTTGTGTGACCCGGCTTTGGTTTCTGTGACCCGGCTTTGGTTTCTGTGACCCAGCTTTGGTTTCTGTGACCCGGCTTTGGTTTCTGTGACCCGGCTTTGGTTTCTGTGGCATGGCTTTGTTTTCTATGACCCAGCTTTGGTTTCTGTGACCCGGGTTTGAATTCTGTGACCTGGTTTTGGTTTCTTTGACTTGGCTTTAGTTTCTGTGACCCGGCTTTGGTTTCTGTCACCTGGCTTTGGTTTCTGTGACCCGGCATTGGTTTCTGTGACCCAGCTTTGGTTTCTGTGACCCGGCATTGGTTTCTGTAACCAGACTTTGGTTGTTGTGTCCGTGTTTCGTTTCTGTGACCCAGCTTTGGTTTCTGTGACCGGGCTTTGGTTTCTTTGACCCGGCTTAGGTTTGTGTGACCCAGCTTTGGATTCTGTGACCCGGCTTTGGTTTCTCTGACCTGGCTTTGGTTTCTGTGACCCGGCTTTGGTTTCTGTGACCCGGCTTTGGTTTCTGTGACCCGGCTCTGGTTTCTGTGACCCGGCTTTGGTTTCTGTGACCCGGCTTTGGTTTCTGTGACCCGGCTTTGGTTTCTGTGACCCGGCTCTGGTTTCTGTGACCCGGCTTTGGTTTCTGTGACCCGGCTTTGGTTTCTTTGACCTGGCTTTTGTTTCTGTGAGCCGACTTTGCTTACTGTGACCCAGCTTGGATTCTATGACCCCGCTTTGGTTTCTGTGACCAGGCTTTGGTTTCTGTGATCCGGCTTTGGTTCTGTGACCTGGCTTTGGTTGCTGTGACCCGGCTTTGGCTCCTATGATCCGGCTTTGGATTGTGTGACCCGGCTTTCGTTTCTGTGACCTGGCTTTGGTTTCAAGGACCGGGCTTTGGTTTCTGTGCTCCGGCTTTGGTTTGTTGACCTGGCTTTGGTTTATGTGACCCGGCTTTGGTTTCAGTGATCCAGCTTTGGTTTCTGTGACCCGGCTTTGGTTTATGTGACCCGGCTTTGGTGTCTGTGACTTGGCTTTGGTTTCTGTGACCCGGCTTTGGTTTCTATGACCCGACTTTGGTTTCTGTGACCCGGCTTTGGTTTCTGTAAACCGGCTTTGGTTTCTGTGACCCCGCTTTCATTTCTCTGACCTGGTTTTGGTTTTTGTGACCCCGCTTTGGTTTGTGTGACCCGCCTTTGCTTTATGTGACCCGACTTTTTTTTCTGTGACTCGGCTTTGGTTTCTGTGACCCGGCTTTGGTTGCTATGACCCGGCTTTGGTTTCGGTGACACGTCTTTGGTTTATGTGACCCGGCTTTGGTTTCTGTGACCCGGCATTGGTTTCTGTGACCCAGGTTTGGTTTCTGTGACCCGGCTTTGGTTTCGGTGACACGTCTTTGGTTTATGTGACCCGGCTTTGGTTTCTGTGACCCGGCATTGGTTTCTGTGACCCAGGTTTGGTTTCTGTGACCCGGCATTGGTTTCTGTAACCCGACTTTGGTTGCTGTGACCCGGCTTTCATTCTTGTGACCCGGCTTTGGTTTGTGTGACCGGGCTTTGGTTTATGTGACCCGGCTTTGGTTTGTGTGACCCAGCTTTGGATTCTGTGACCCGGCTTTGGTTTCTCTGACCTGGCTTTGGTTTCTGTTACCCAGCTTTGGTTTCTGTCACCCGGCTTTGGTTTCTGTGACCCGGCTCTGGTTTCTGTGACCCGGCTTTGGTTTCTGTGACCCGGCTTTGGTTTCTTTGACCTGGCTTTTGTTTCTGTGAGCCGACTTTGGTTACTGTGACCCGGCTTGGTTTCTGTGACCCCGCTTTGGTTTCTGTGACCTGGCTTTGGTTTCTGTGACCCAGATTTGGTTCTGTGACCTGGCTTTGGTTGCTGTGACCCGGCTTTGGTTTCTGTGATCCGGCTTTGGATTGTGTGACCCGGCTTTGGTTTATGTGCCCCGGTTTTGGTTTCTAGGACCGGGCTTTGGTTCCTGTGCTCTGGCTTTGGTTTGTTGACCCGGCTTTGGTTTATGTGACCCGGCTTTGGTTTCAGTGATCCGGCTTTGGTTTCTGTGACCCGGCTTTGGTTTCTATGACCGGGCTTTGGTTTCTGTGCTCCGGCTTTGGTTTGTTGACCCGGCTTTGGTTTCTGTGACCCGGCTCTGGTTTCTGTGACCCGGCTTTGGTTT
>SZWC01005449.1:5809-23760 GCA_023375785.1 Penium margaritaceum | reverse complement strand
GTTTCTGTGACCCGGCTTTGGTTTCTGTGACCCGGCTTTGGTTTCTGTGACCCGGCTTTGGTTTCTGTGATCCGGCTTTGGTTTCTGTGACCCGGCTTTGGTTTCTGTGACCCGGCTTTGGGTTCTGTGACCCGGCTTTGGTTTCTGTGACCCGGTTTTGGTTTTTGTGACCCGTCCTTGGTTTCTGTGACCCGGCTTTGGTGTGTGTGGACCGGTTTTGGTTTTTGTGACCCAGCTTTGGTTTCTAAGACCCGGCTTTTAGTTTCTATGACCCGGCTTTGGTTCATGTGACCCGGCTTTGGTTTCAGTGACCCGGCTTTGGATTCTGTGACTCTGCTTCGGTTTCTCTGACCCGGCTTTGGTTTATGTGACCCGGCTTTGGTTTCTGTGACCTGGCTTTGGTTTTCTATGACTCGGCTCTGGATTCTGTGACTCGGCTTTGGTTTCTGTGACTTGGCTTTGGTTTCTATTACATGGCTTTGGTTTTTGTGACCTGGTTCGGGTTTCTATGATCCGGCTTTGGTTTCTGTCACTTAGCTTTGGTTTTTGTGACCCGGCTTTGGTTTCTGTGACCCGGCTTTGGTTTCTGTGACCCGGCTTTGTTTTCTGTGACCGGCTTTGGTTTCTGTGACCCAGCTTTGGTTTCTGTGACCCGGCTTTGGTTTCTGTGACCCGGCTTTGGTTTCTGTGACCCGGTTTTAGTTTCTGTGACCCGGCTGTGGTTTCTGTGACCCCGTTTTGGTTTCTCTGACCCGGCCTTGGTTTCTGTGACCCGGCTTTGGTTTCTGTGACCCGGCTTTGGTTTCCGTGACCCGGCTTTGGTTTCTGTGACCCGGCTTTGATTTCCGTGACCCGGCTTTGGTTTTTATGACCCGGCTTTGGTTTTGTGACCCGGCTTTTGTTTTTGTGACCTGGCTTTGGTTTCTGGGACCCGATGTTTTTTTCTATGACATGGCTTTTCTTTCTATGACCGGGCATTGGTTCCTGTGACCCCGCTTTGGTTTCTATGACCTGGCTTTGGTTTCTGTGACCCGGCTTTGGTTATGTGACCTGGCTTTGGTTGCTGTGACCCGGCTTTGGTTTCTATGATCCGGCTTTGGATTGTGTGTCCTGACTTTGGTTTCTGTGACCCTGTCGGAATCTGGATCAAGACTCACACGGCTCAACCGGGTTCTCCTCTGTCACCCTGGAGTCTTCCAACTCTCCCAGGGACATCTACTCAACGGGAAATGGAAATGCCAGTCCAGTCCCGGTTCACCTCCCGCATCCTATCTCCCACACAGCTCAGATGGCATGACCAATCACACTTTTTCGGTCCAACTATCCGACCGTCCGAACCCACCACGACCAACGCCAATTGACCTCCGACACCAAGCAACGACCGCCAAGAGCTGCCGTCAACAGTCTTGTTCCCTGGTCCGTGCACCGTGCTTACGACCAAGGCTCGGCAGAAGAAGCATGTCCTCCACTCCAACTAGGAGGACTCTCAAGAGCACAAGATCGTGCGGAGCCGCACCGCACCTCCGCTCCGCACAGACACAGAAGCAGCAGCAGCACAATGGCGGGTGCGGCTTCACATCTCGCACAGCCCACCCTAATGGGTGAAGGCACCTGTACTCTAGCTCTAGCACTAGCCAGTACTAATACCAGTAGGACCCCTGTATTCTATTGCCTCAGTCAATTCCTCCTCAATTTCCGTCATCATCATTGCCTCCGTTCAATCGCTGTTCCTTGCCTCATCGCTCTCATCACTTCGATCGTTGCCTCCGCTCAATCATCTATCACTTCCGCAAAGTGCATCGGGTCCAAAGTTACTGTCTGATCCTTGCTCACCTGTCTCACTCCTCGGTGTGCTCATTTGTTGCAGAGCCCGAACCGCAGTGGCCCTTCGTCCGCGCTTCGGTCCCCAACCTTTCTTCACTACTGAAGTGCCGCTCTTGACCACTCATCCTCAGCGCTTCGTTGCTTCCGCTCCTCGCGCTGTCTTCTCTTGCCCGCGCACTTCTGTTCCTGTTTTGATGTCATCTTCCGTCAGCCGTCCGCATCTTCGTGGCAGCTTCCGCGCCACTTGCTTCTCTGTATGCTCTGCTGCTCCCGTTTTCTTGACATGGTATCAGAGCCCAGAGAAAGACTCTGGCGCCATCGCTGCTTCCTCCTCCTTCACTGACGCCCGAACCGCCACACCAAGTCGAGCACGCTAGCTGCACCTTCAAACAACGCTGTGTATGGGCACAACGTTCAACAATCTTGCAGCATTCGTCAATCAACTCAATCTCTTTCTGCCGCCTGAAGTTTGTCGCCAAAGCACATCTTTTCTAATCAGCTATCCTCCGTAACGTCTGCATTTTCTAGGGCCTCGCACGTGGTTCGCCCTTGCGTCCAGCTTCGCTGTCGTCCTAACAACCAGAGATGTGTATGGGAGCGTCGTTGTAACAAGGACAACTGCTGCATCGCCACTCGCAAACTGCCGCCATCCTGATCTTCTCATGCCGCTAACATCATGTTGACCTTTGAATGCACTCCTCATTCAGAAATCTTGCCTCCTTCCCAGACTGACTACCTGGACTACTACTATGATGACTACCTCTATCTTGATGATCCACTCCCCACGACTCAAGTTGCATCCTCAACGGAAGCCCCACTTGATCCTGCCGCTGCTATGGACCTTCTCCTCTTCTCTGACACTCCAGTCTTCTCCCGCGAAGAACTAAACAAGTTCATGCTCCTCAACTACAGGACCTCCATTGGTGGTTTCACCTCGTAGCAGACAAGTTCTTCCTCTGCACCCGCACCTTCCTCGTCAAACAAACCGCTCTCCACCAATGAAGCCGCTTCACGCTTGCTCTCCTTGCCTCCTGCCGCCGAGACCACAACCCGCTACATCCCGCCTCCAAAACGCATGCAGCTGCCCAACACTGTCTCAGCCTCAAGTCCAATTACTCCCCCCACTGCCTCTGACCCCAAGGATTTCTATGAGAAACCACCCCTCTCTAACGCACTCATTTCACTGCCTGCTGACAAAATCCGTTCTGCACCTTCATCCGCTCCAACAAGTCCTCTCCCTAACATCTCCTCAGCACCAGCACCAGCGCATCCACCTGCTCCTGCAGTTCTGTCAGAAGAATGCAAGCATGAGGACAGTAGCAGCAGAAGCAGACAAAAGCGTCAAGACATGCAAGTGTATGTCAGCAGAGTGACGTAACTGAGGGCAGTGCGAGAAGTTAGTCGCGGGAGCTAATAAGGACTGAGACGCGAGGTAGCCGAGGTAGACAAGTTGATGTGAGAGAGTGCTGGCGAGGTAAGTGGTGGTTAGCAGAGAAAGAAAACTGAGCGAAGGAGCGAGAGTGACGGAGCAAAAAGTTGAAAGGGCCTGGCGAAGACAGGGAATGCGAGGGGCGAGCAGAGCAAAGACACGGCGACGAAGCCGCGGAACCAAAGGGGAACAAGATGAGCAGAACTGTTCTGGTTAACTCGAGGGAATGAACATCATCAGTATAAAAGGACAGAACAGGACAAATGAGCAGAGCAACGGCTTCTTTTCGCTAGCCGGACACGATTGTGACGTGGTCGCAGTTATTAGGGGCGGCTCGTGTTGACATGGTGTGCCCTTTGCCATGAGTGCCGTTGAGTGTACTCCCTGGTTCGACCACTGAAAAGTGGTCGAACACCTGATCTGACTTGAGATTTGGATTCCTTGGATTTTTCCATGCAGAATAGAGCTTTGAATCGCTCAATTTGAGTGAGTATTCAGAAAGTTAGCCTAGCCCAAAAAACGGGTGTTGAGTAGGTGGAATCTGGTACCCGCCATGGGTGGCGGGATATCCCACCACCAGGGATCCGAGTTCATTCCTAATGGCCTCCAAATGCACCCGGGGCATGAATGAGGTGACCATAAGGACCTCCTTGACCAGGATGAACTTCTCCTTGACTTCTGGGCGAGGAAAGGCGCTTCGACGGGTCATCGTCGAAGCGCCTCCCGTTGCCTAGAGTGCAAGACCAGGTGGGCGGCTCCACCAAGGGTTACTTCGACGGCTGTAGCAGGGGCTCTACTGCTCCGTTTTGGGCGTGCTTGGATGCGTTGGAAAGCTTAGATCACAGGCTATAGAGATCTGATGTAATATCACTATTCTAAGGAACAAAATCGTGTTTCGATTCAGTTCTACTGAATGCGACGTGTTCTGCCCACTCACATCCGTGATCCTTGTGCTCCACACTCTTCACAAAAGTGTCCATTGGCAGCCCCAAACTTTGGTAGCGTGAACCAGTGAGAGCTAGGCATCCCTGAGGGTGCCTCCACACCCACTAGAGCCAACAAAGGGTTATGGGCCCACGTGCCTAGAAGGACCCTAGCTCTATAACGTTCACGCTACCGTCGCGCGCCATGGCACCGACCGAGCAAGATAGCATCGGCGTCTCCAAGTTCGATGGACTTGGCTTCCACCTTTGGAGGTGGGAGTTTGAGGTCTTCCTCGATGACAAGGGCCTGCTTGAGCTGGTCAAGGGTGAAGAAACTGCCCCTCCGCATACCGCGACGCTGGAGGAAGTGGAAGCGTACAAGAAGCGCAACAAGAAGGCGCTTGCTTTGTTGGTGTATGCGCTTGCTCCGACGCAGCGCTCCCTCATCCAAGGATGCACGGAGGCCACAGAGGCCTGGAAGAAACTCTGCACCATCTACCAGTCCACCAAGCTTGCTAACCAGCTCTTTGTCTTCAAGAGGCTCGTCACCCTCCGAGCCAACGAAAGCGACGACATCATGGAGATCCTGCAGCAAATTGAGTCCCTCACTGCCGAGTGCTTAACCACCGGATGGAAGGTCGACCCTCAGTTGCAAGCCATGATCCTCCTCCTGGCCTTGCCGGACAGTTGGAGTCCCATGATCACCGTCGTAGGCGGCTGGTCCGCCGATGAGCTGAAGTACCCGAAGGTGGCTGAGTACGTCCGCAATGAATGGATGCGGCGTGGTGGGAGAGAGAGTGGGGCGACATCAACTTCCGCCTATGCCATCCGCCCTCAAGGTGGAGGGGGAGGCAAGAAGGGGAAGGATGCCAACCAGGGCACCAAGAGAGGTGACAAAAAGGGGGAGTGCTACAATTGTGGCAAACAGGGCCACTATGCACGTGATTGCCCCAACAAGAAGTCGGACCAGTCCAGGAAGTGCGGGAAGAAGGACATCCAAGCCATGATGGCCAGGGAGTCTACTGACTTGACAGATCCGGAAGTCACTGTCATCGACTCCGGATCAGGCCGCCACACACAATGCAACCGGGCGGCATTCGTCACCTACGGCGCCACCGAGCGGCGCATGACAGTGGCCAACGGCAAAACAGAGTTGGCCGCGGGCGAAGGCAATGTTCGCATTGAGTCGGTGGTGAACGGTAAAGTCATTCCGTACATCATCTACGACCTGCTCCACATGCCCAACTTTGGGGCAAACCTGCTGTCAGTGAGCCGCCTTACCTACAAGGGGCTCGAGGTGCTCTTCAACAAGAAGGAGGCTATCATCCGGAATAAGGGGGACGGCGAGGTGATTGCACGTGGCAAGAGGAAGGAGGACCTGTACCTTCTCCGTACCAAGGTTCTTGCCGATGCGGTGAGGACCAATGCCGCTCACCTCGCGACGAAGGATGAAGGGGACCTGGACCTGTGGCATCTCCGTTTGTGCCACATCGCTCCCTCAACGGTGAGGGACATGGCAAAGAAGGAAGTGGTGCGGGGTCTTGAGGTCAAGAGCCTCGACGTAGCCAAGGATGTCGTGTGCGAGCCGTGCGTGGTCGGCAAGGCGACACGGCAGCCGTTTAATGGCAAAGGGATGCGAGCGTCGGCGAAGTTGGAGGTGGTCCACACTGACGTGTGTGGACCATTCGAGAGCTCCATCGGGGTAGCTCGCTACTTCGTCACCTTCATCGATGACCACAGTCGCAAGCTCTACCTCTACATCATCAAGAGGATGAGTGATCTCCTGACTTGTATGCAGGAGTTCGTGGCGGCCGTGGAGCGCCAAACGGAGTTGAAGGTGAAGGCGTTCCGGAGTGACAACGGCGGCGAGTACGAGGGCTGCTCGGCATGGATGAAGAGGAAGGGGATCGCGTGGTAGAAAACTACGCCACACTCTCCGCAGCAGAATGGCATCGCCGAGAGGGCAAACCGCACCATCCTCAACATGGTCCGGTCCATGTTGAGTGACGCCGGCCTCACGCAGCGGTACTGGGGCGATGCGGCGCGGACAGCGGCGTACATCATGAACCTGGCACCGACAAAGCCGCTAAATGACACGGAGTCCAAGGTGTGGAAGACGCCACAAGAAGTGTGGAGCGGGAGGAAGCCAACTGTGGCACACCTCCGCACGTTTGGTTGTGTTACACATGCTGTTGTGCAGGCACGGGAGGGGCGGGGCAAGCTGGACCCGCGGACTCGCCGGTGCATCTTCGTCGGGTACGAGAGCGGGAGCAAGGGGTACCGGCTCTTCGACCTGCGGAGGCAGTAGATCGTGAAGAGTCACGACGTCACGTTCGACGAGGCCAACCGTTGGACGGACAAGGACGCGGGTCTTTCCAAGCGTGGGGAGTGGCTACCACTCCTTGAGGGGGAGACGCCGGAGGACGCAAAAGAGGGTGACGTCCCATCGGCTCCAGCCGGCCAGAACCATCCGGGCGATGTGGGAGCGGCTGACTTGCATTCAGCCATGTCGGACAACGAGTCTGAAGCGCCGGCAGCAGTGGAGCTGAACGAGGAGGCGAGGAGTGAGCCCGCATCTCCACGATCCCCAAGAGAGGGGGAGCAGGCCAGCGGTGCGAGTGGCACCTTGAGGGGGCAGCAGCAGCAGCAGCAACGGCAGCAGCAGGAGCAGCCTCAACAGCAGCAGCCCCGGAGAAGCAGACGCGCAAGGAGGACGGCAAAAAGGTATGATGCCGTAGAGGGCATCTGGACTGGGCTTGCTTGAGCGTTCTTTGCGCAAGAGGAGCCCGAGACCGTCAAGGAGGCGTTGCAGCGGAAGGATGGGGCTGAGTGGGAGGGAGCTATAAAATCTGAGCTCGCCTCCCATGAAGAGAATGGCACTTGGCAGCTGATTGACAGGCCGGAGGGCGCAAAAATCATCGGCTCCAAGTGGATCTTCAAGAAGAAGCTCACCAAGGAGGGGAAGGTGGAGCGGTACAAGGCGCGGCTGGTCGCGAAGGGGTACGCCCAGCGAAAGGGTGAACACTACGATGAAACCTTCGCGCCGGTGGCGAAGTTCGCCTCCATTCGNNGCAGCAGCAGCAGCAGCCTCAACAGCAGCAGCCCCGGAGAAGCAGACGCGCAAGGAGGACGGCAAAAAGGTATGATGCCGTAGAGGGCATCTGGACTGGGCTTGCTTGAGCGTTCTTTGCGCAAGAGGAGCCCGAGACCGTCAAGGAGGCGTTGCAGCGGAAGGATGGGGCTGAGTGGGAGGGAGCTATAAAATCTGAGCTCGCCTCCCATGAAGAGAATGGCACTTGGCAGCTGATTGACAGGCCGGAGGGCGCAAAAATCATCGGCTCCAAGTGGATCTTCAAGAAGAAGCTCACCAAGGAGGGGAAGGTGGAGCGGTACAAGGCGCGGCTGGTCGCGAAGGGGTACGCCCAGCGAAAGGGTGAACACTACGATGAAACCTTCGCGCCGGTGGCGAAGTTTGCCTCCATTCGTTCCATCCTCTTGGTGGCGGCGGTGCGCGACTATGAAGTCCACCAAATGGACGTGAAAACTGCGTTCCTCAACGGCAACCTGGACAAGGAGGTCTACATGGAGGTGCCGGAGGGGGTGGACGCGCCGCCGGGGAAGGTGTGCCGGCTTCGCAAGGCGCTCTACGGGCTGAAGTAAGCGCCACTCATGTGGTACCTGAAAATGGACGGCTTCATGGCCGAGCTTGGCTTCAAGCGCTGCGAGGTGGATAACAGCGTGTACGTGCGGAAGCAGCCGGGGTTGCACCAGATCATGGCACTCTATGTGGATGATCTCATCCTCGTGTCATCGGACATGGAGGAGTTGGTGAACCTGAAACGGCAGTTGGGCGGTCGGTTCAAAATGACCGACATGGGCGAGCTCGAGTACTACCTCGGCGTCGCCATCAAGAGGGACCGCAAGGCACGCACGCTCGAGATGGGGCAGGCAAAGTACGTGCAAGAGGTGCTCCGCTGCTACAACATGGAGGAGTGCAACCCCATCGGCACACCCATGACCACCACGTGTGAGCTGAGCTCGAGCATGGGCTCAAGCACGGACGAGGAGAAGGAGGAGATGGCAGGTGTGCCATACCAGTCCGCAGTGGGGAGCATCATGTACGCCATGGTGGCTACGCGGCCCGACCTGGCCTTCGCGGAGGGCCAAGTGAGCCGCTACGTTGCTGACCCCGGGCCGTTGCATTGGCAAGCGGTGAAGCGGATCCTCCGCTATCTCAAGGCGACAAAACAGTCGCGGCTCGTGTTTGGAGGGGGAGCGCGTGACGACTCCCNGGACATGGAGGAGTTGGTGAACCTGAAGCGGCAGCTGGGCGGTCGGTTCAAAATGACCGACATGGGCGAGCTCGAGTACTACCTCGGCGTCGCCATCAAGAGGGACCGCAAGGCACGCACGCTCGAGATGGGGCAGGCAAAGTACGTGCAAGAGGTGCTCCGCCGCTACAACATGGAGGAGTACAACCCCATCGGCACACCCATGACCACCACGTGTGAGTTGAGCTCGAGCATGGGCCCGAGCACGGACGAGGAGAAGGAGGAGATGGCAGGTGTGCCATACCAGTCTGTAGTGGGGAGCATCATGTACGCCATGGTGGCGACGCGGCCAGACCTGGCCTTTGCGGAGGGCCAAGTGAGCCGCTACGTTGCTGACCCCGGGCCGTTGCATTGGCAAGCGGTGAAGCGCATCCTCCGCTATCTCAAGGCGACAAAACAATCGCGGCTCGTGTTTGGAGGGGGAGCACGTGACGACTCCCTCGATTTGGTCGGCTACTCGGATGCCGACTGGGCTGGTGATGTGGATGACAGAAAATCAACGTCGGGGTACGTGTTTGTGCTTGGTGGTGTAGCAGTTTCATGGGCAAGCAGGAAGCAGGACTGCGTGGCGCTGTCCAGCACCGAAGCGGAGTACATCGCGCTCGCGGAAGCNTGCATTGGCAAGCGGTGAAGCGGATCCTCCGCTATCTCAAGGCGACAAAACAGTCGCGGCTCGTGTTTGGAGGGGGAGCACGTGACGACTCCCTCGAGTTGGTCGGCTACTCGGATGCCGACTGGGCTGGTGATGTGGATGACAGAAAATCAACGTCGGGGTACGTGTTTGTGCTTGGTGGTGTAGCAGTTTCATGGGCAAGCAGGAAGCAGGACTGCGTGGCGCTGTCCAGCACCGAAGCGGAGTACATCGCGCTCGCGGAAGCTGCAAAGGAGGCGGTGTGGCTGAGGCGGCTGCTAAAGGAGATCAGCGTGCCGCAAAGGAAGCCGACGATACTCAACGTTGACAACATGAGTGCCATCAGCCTGACCCAGAACCCAGTGCTGCACAAGAGGACCAAGCACATCGAGATCCGTCATCACTACGCGCGGGACTTGGTGGCGAAGGGAGATGCGGCCATTGTGCATTGTGGCACTAAGCGCATGCTCGCTGATGCCATGACCAAGGCACAGCCCAAGGACAGGCACGAAGCGAGCTGCATGGAGCTTGGTCTGCGCTGTGAAGTTTAAAATGCTGCAGGATCCAAGGAAAGGGCATCAAGGCTGCGGTGCAAGGGGGAGATTGTTGACATGGTGTGCCCCTTTCCATGAGTGCCGTTGAGTGTACTCCCTGGTTTGACCACTGAGGAGTAGTCGAACACCTGATCTAACTTCAGATTTGGATTCCTTGGAGTTTTCCATGCAGAATCGAGCTTTGAATTGCTTGATTTGAGTGAGTATTCAGAAAGTTAGCCTAGCCCGGAAAACCGGTGTTGAGTAGGTGGAATCTGGTACCCGCCATGGGTGGCGGGATATTCCACCACCAGGGATCCGAGTTCATTCCTAATGGCCTCCAAATGTACCCAGGGCATGAATGAGGTGACCATAAGGACCTCCTTGACTAGGATGAACTTCTCCTTGACTTCTGGGCGAGGAAAGGCGCTTCGACGGGTCATCGTCGAAGCGCCTCCCGTTGCCAAGAGTGCAAGACCAGGTGGGCGGCTCCACCAAGGGTTACTTCGACGGCCGTAGCAGGGGCTCTACTGCTTTGTTTTGGGCGTGCTTGGATGCGTTGGAAAGCTTAGATCACAGGCTATAAGGATCTGATGTAATCTCACTATGCTAATTAACAAAATCGTGTTTCGATTCAGTTATACTGAATGCGACGTGTTCTGCCCACTCACATCCGTGATCCTTGTGCTCCACACTCTTCACAAAAAGTGTCCATTGGCAGCCCCAAACTTTGGTAGCGTGAACCAGTGAGAGCTAGGCATCCATGAGGGTGCCTCCACACCCACTAGAGCCAACAGCTCGCTTCGGGATTCTTGATCGTGACCGACAATCCGTTGGCGAGGTGCTTCGTGCTGATTTGGTGTGGGACCAGAACCTGAACCTTTATTCAGAGCTCGGATTATCCGAGGGAGTATGTCAGTGTTGACTTTAATATTCTGACAGCCGCCCTGAATTCAACACTGGAGAGGACATGGTACACAGGTCAGATACAAGGATCGCCAGGTCTCGGAGAAGGCTTCGTCTGGTTGATTGATGAGTGGGTGAAGAAAGTGATGAGTGGTGAGGATGAGCGCCTCCTTGAGAAGGGCTTCGACCCAGTCGGCACCAAGAAGGGATATTGAATTTAGGAGACCAAGGAGAACCTGTCGGAGATTGAACTGGGGAAATTGGAGTCTCCCCAGGTTGAGTAGCAGTTCAACTCTCCATTGATGGTAGTTTGTGGAACCATCTATTCTCTTGTGCAGTTGGGGGGAGTCCCGTAGGCACTCTGGAAGATGAGCACCAATATCAGCTAGTGCTCGACTAGGTGTTAAACAGTCAATGAAGTAGATTGACTTCACTAAGGGTTGAACACAAAGCAGAGCTGTAACAATGTTGTTGCTCATGGTCTGCTCCAGTGCGGGGAGTGCCGAGAGGAACTGTTTATTCAACAAGGCCGTTTGGTGAGATGGCCTTGATGGTGGTGCTGTTCCAAGGGGATACCGCCGAGAGCTCATTCTCCTTGGTATGATCCCTTGGAGCGGTGATGGAGATGGTGGTGGTGAAGGATGCTGGGGGTGAAGAAATGGAGGGCGCTGCCACGACGCCGCGCTCAAAGAGTGCTCTGCCACAGCAAGCTCTGCGAGTCCAGGGGAAGTGTAGAGAAGCGCAGGGACTTAGGTAGTCAGGTCCATGGATACATCGGCTTGTTCCACCGGTTAGCTTGATCAAGCAGGGAGACGGGTGGTGTCCGGGTCCAGTGGCATGTTGACTTTTGCCTTTGTTGGCTGCCTTCTGCTACGGATGTAGGTGCTGGAGAAGAAGTGGGTGTGGTACCCACATGTACAGGAGGAAGGGTGTCCAGAAGCAGTGAGGTTGTCTGCTGCTTCGAGGAGAAGAGTTGAGGGGAAGGAGTCTTGAAATGTGCAGGGATGGAACCACGTGCACGGAAGGAATAAAGAAAAATCCCACCAGCTTGGGTGCAGGACACCTCAAACCAGGCGGCTCAGTTGGGAAACTTCTGCTGTCAAGAGCAAGGACTAAGGGAGATGCTTGCAGAGTGCTGATGAAGTGGGCGTAGGGACAAGCCTCGTACGCTGCAGAAGTTTTGGCATGGGCGCAGATCGTCGCGCAACAGGCGATACGATCGTGCGGATCCTTATGCCGAGAAAAATGATACTGAAGACGAGAAGGCAAGGACGGCTGATGAAGGAGTGGGCGCAGGGGCGAAACCACGTGCGCTGCAAGATAGAGGGGTAGGATGCGGCAAGGGGAAGGCATGTGCCAACGCACCGCGAGAAATCTGTTTTTAGCGTGGGTGCAGGCTGCTGCGAAGCGGGGAGCTAGCTCGTGCAGATCCAGGTGCTGGCCACAGATGCTTCTGCTGAGGAGGAGGAAGCTGATGAAATAGAAGTGGGCGCAGGGACAAAACCACGTGCGCTGTGGAAGAGTTTGGCGTGGGCGCAGGTCGTCATGGAATGGGCGATGCGACCGGGCGGATCCTTGTGCCGAGCAGAAAATGATGCTGAGGCGGAGGAATCAATTAATGAATGAGTGGGTGCAGGGACGTAACCACGTGCGCTGCGGAATCGATGCTGATGAGGAAGAGGCGATGCGGAGGCGGTGCAGATGATGATGATGCAAAGATGAGGAATGGACGAAGATGCGTCAGGCGGCTATTGAGATTGAGGAGGCAGAGGAGGAGAAGTTGAGGAGGAATGACGGCGATAGATGAGGACGATGTGAGAGAGGAAAGATGATGATGAAGATGGAGGCGGAGATCGTGGTGAGCGGAGAGTTGGAGGATGATGCAGCGGAGAGGCAGGGCGAGACAACCACTTCTTCTGCTTTCAGGAGAGTGACGGCTTGTTCCCCAGTTGGCCCTTTGTTGGATAGGAAGACTGGTGGTGTCCGATATCCTGGCAGCTGGAGGAAGTAAGTTTGCAGCAGAGGAAGTCAGGCAGTGAGCAGGAGTACTGGTCCGCTGATGTCAAGAGAGTGACGGCTTGTTCCCCAGTTGGCTCGGAATGGGAGCAGGAAGACTGGTGGTGTCCGATATCCTGACGGCGGCAGTTTTGGCTGCAGCTGCTGACAAAGCGAGAAGGCAATGCGAGGAGGTGGCTCGAGATGATAGATGCAGGTGGGCCGAGGACAACGAGACAGAAGTAGTGGATGAGGCTGACGAGGAGATGAGCGACAAGAGGAGATGCTTGCAAGGGCTAAAGAGATGAGAAGCAGCAGAGAGTTGGCGTCAGGAAGCTTCCAGGAAGATGACAGCAGACGGCGGCTCGGGAGTGTTTGTGCACTTATTGAGGGCGGCAGGTTACCAAGAGCTGGCCACGGGCGCGGCAATGGACGCAGGGCTTTCTCAGGATCACATAACTTTTCTTCAGCGTGAGAAATTTCTTCAAGCGGTGCTGCTGATGTCAGCTGCTGACGAAGCGGAGAAGCGCAAGACGGCGATAGCGGTGGCAGGAGAGCGCGAATGAAGGATGAATGGCGGCAGTGCGATGACGCGGTTACGGGGCACCAGGTGATGTTGCCTGATGCTCTGATACCATGTCAGAAGAATGCAAGCATGAGGATAGAGGCAGCAGAAGCAGACAAAAGCGTCAGGACATGCAAGTGTACGTGAGCAGAGTGACGTAACCAAGGGCGGTGCAAGAAGTTAGTCGCAGGAGCTAATAAGGACTGAGACGCGAGGTAGCCGAGGTAGACAAGTTGATGTGAGAGAGTACTGGCGAGGTAAGTGGTGGTTGGTAGAGTAAGAAAACTGTACGAAGGAGCGAGAGTGACGGAGCGAAGAGTTGAAAGGGCCTGGCAAAGACAGGGAATGCGAGGGGTGAGCAGAGCAAAGACACGGCGACGAAGCCGTGGAACCAAAGGGGAACAGGATGAGCAGAACTGTTCTAGTTAACTCAAGGGAATGAGCATCTTCGGTACAAAAGGGCAGAACAGGAAAAATGAGCAGAGCAACGGCTTCTTTTCGCTAGCCGGACGCGATTGCGACGTGGTCGCAGTTATTAGGGGCGGCTCGCTTCGGGATTCTTGATCGTGACTGACAATTCGTTGGCGAGGTGGTTCGTGCTGATTCGGTGTGGGACCAGAACCTGAACCTTTATTCAGAGCTTGGATTATCCGAGGGAGTATGTCAGTGTTGACTTCAATATTCTGACAAGTTCCTCTTGGCTTTTTTCAGCCTGCACCCCCTCTTCCAGCATCACAAGGTGACACACTTCACTCAACCCCTTCAGCCATTTGTCTTCTCCCAGCCACCCTGCCCTCCTGCAGTCAGCCAAACTTGCATCCATCTCCACAGCCGTCTCTTCCTGTAGTTGACATCTCCGCACTCACTCAAGAACCATCACCAGTCCATCTGTCGTGTGCAGCCCCCTCGATCCCGCTCTCTTCTGAGCCTCAGCCTTTATCCTTGAGCACATCGCTCCTCAACTGTTCAGGCTCCTGCTACCCTGAACTCTGCGCATTATTGACATACCTACTACCAGCATCATCTTCTCTGCCAACATCACTGGAATCATCTCTCCTTCCTCCAGCTCTGCGAAGTACATCACCTCCACCTCAAAACTCTATCACAACTGCCCAGCTGCTGTCGCTAGCCTATCCCCCTCCCTCTGAGCTCATTTCTGACCAAACTCTCCCCTCGCACCAGCACATACAGCATCTGACAGCTTGGATGGATGAACTCACTCCTCCAGCTACTTCTCTCTTTCTCCTACAGTTTCTCTGGATTATGCAGAGGGATCTCAACCTCCTCTTCTCCGGTGAATCTCCTAGCACCAGTCCTTCCCATCTCATTCTCGGGACAAAACCTACTGCCCATCAATCTCCTTATCCTCTCTGGGCAACTGAAAAGCACTTGGCTTCCCTCCTTGGCTTCTTTCTTGCGAGCCGTGTGCTCTTGAGGGGGGCTGTCGGAATCTGGATCAAGACTCACACGGTTCAACCGGGTTCTCCTCCGTCACCCTGGCATCTTCCAACTCTCCCAGGGACATCTACTCAACAGGAAATGGAAATGCCAGTCCATTCCCGGTTCACCTCACGCATCCTATCTCCCACACGGCTCAGATGGCATGACCAATCAGACATTTTTGGTCTAACCATCCGACCGTCCGAACCCACCACGACCAACGCCAACGGACCTCCGACACCAAGCAATGACCGGCAAGATCTGCTGTCAACAGTCTCGTTCTCTGGTCCGTGCACCGTGGCTACGACCAAGGCTCGGCAGAAGAAGCACGTCCTCCACTCCGA
Source organism: Penium margaritaceum (assembly GCA_023375785.1). NCBI lineage: Eukaryota > Viridiplantae > Streptophyta > Zygnematophyceae > Desmidiales > Peniaceae > Penium > Penium margaritaceum. The sequence continues at coordinate 8,839 of SZWC01005449.1, read as the reverse complement.
CTGGGAGGACTCCCAAGAGCACAAGATCGTGCGGAGCCGCACTGCACCTCCGCACTGCACAGACACAGAAGCAGCAGCAGCAGCACAATGGCGGCTGCGGCTTCACATCTCACACCGCCCACCCTAATGGGTGAAGGCACCTGTACTCTAGCTCCAGCACTAGCTAGTACTAATACCAGTAGGACCCCTGTATTCTATTGCCTCAGTCAATTCCTCCTCAATTTCCTTCATCATCATTGCCTTCATTCAATTGCCGTTCCTCGCCTCATCGCTCTCATCACTTCGATCGTTGCCTCCGCTCAATCATCTATCACTTCCGCAAAGTGCATCAGGTCCAAAGCTACTTTCTGATCCTCGCTCGCCTGTCTCACTCCTCAGTGTGCTCATTTGCTGCGGAGCCCGAACCGCGGTGGCCTTTCGTCCGCGCTTCGGTCTCCAACCTTTCTTCACTACTGAAGTGCCGCTCTTGATCACGCATCCTTAGTGCTTTGTCGCTTCCGCTCCTCGCGCTGTCTTCTCTTGCTCGCGCACTTCTGTTCCTACTGTGACGTCATCTTCCGTCAGCCTTCCGCATCTTCGTGGCAGCTTCCGCGCCACTTGCTTCTCTGCATGCTCCGCGGCTCCCATTTTCCTGAAAGACCCGGCTTTGGTTTCTATGACCGGGCTTTGGTTTATCTGCACCGGCTTTGGTTCGTTCACCCGGCTTTGGTTTCTGTGACCCGGCTTTGGTTTCTGTGATCCGGCTTTGGTTTCTGTGACCCGGCTTTGGTTTCTGTGACCCGGTTTTGGCTTCTGTGACCCATATTTGGTTTCTATGGCCCGGCTTTGGTTTCTGTGACCCGGCTTTGGTTTCTGTTACTTGGCTTTGGTTTCTGTGACTCGGATTTGGTTTATGTGACCCGACTTTGGTTTCTGTGACCCGGCTTTGGTTTCTGTGACCCGGCTTTGGTTTATGTGACCCGGCTTTCATTTCTCTGACCTGGCTTTGGTTTATGTGACCCGGCTTTGGTTTCTGTGACCCGGCTTTTGTTTCTGTGACCCGACTTTGGTTTCTGTGACCCGGCTTTGGTTTGTGTGACCCGGCTTTGGTTTATGTGACCCGGCTTTGGTTTTTAGGACCCGGCTTTGGTTTCTGTGACCCGGCTTTTGTTTCTGTGACCCGACTTTGGTTTCTGTGACCCGGCTTTGGTTTGTGTGACCCGGCTTTGGTTTATGTGACCCGGCTTTGGTTTTTAGGACCCGGCTTTGGTTTCTGTGACCCGGCTTTTGTTTCTGTGACCCGACTTTGGTTTCTGTGACCCGGCTTTGGTTTGTGTGACCCGGCTTTGGTTTATGTGACCCGGCTTTGGTTTTTAGGACCCGGCTTTGGTTTCTGTGACCCGGCTTTTGTTTCTGTGACCCGACTTTGGTTTCTGTGACCCGGCTTTGGTTTGTGTGACCCGGCTTTGGTTTATGTGACCCGGCTTTGGTTTTTAGGACCCGGCTTTGGTTTCTGTGACCCGGCTTTTGTTTCTGTGACCCGACTTTGGTTTCTGTGACCCGGCTTTGGTTTGTGTGACCCGGCTTTGGTTTATGTGACCCGGCTTTGGTTTTTAGGACCCGGCTTTGGTTTCTGTGACCCGGCTTTTGTTTCTGTGACCCGACTTTGGTTTCTGTGACCCGGCTTTGGTTTGTGTGACCCGGCTTTGGTTTATGTGACCCGGCTTTGGTTTTTAGGACCCGGCTTTGGTTTCTGTGACCCGGCTTTTGTTTCTGTGACCCGACTTTGGTTTCTGTGACCCGGCTTTGGTTTGTGTGACCCGGCTTTGGTTTATGTGACCCGGCTTTGGTTTTTAGGACCCGGCTTTGGTTTCTGTGACCCGGCTTTTGTTTCTGTGACCCGACTTTGGTTTCTGTGACCCGGCTTTGGTTTGTGTGACCCGGCTTTGGTTTATGTGACCCGGCTTTGGTTTTTAGGACCCGGCTTTGGTTTCTGTGACCCGGCTTTTGTTTCTGTGACCCGACTTTGGTTTCTGTGACCCGGCTTTGGTTTGTGTGACCCGGCTTTGGTTTATGTGACCCGGCTTTGGTTTTTAGGACCCGGCTTTGGTTTCTGTGACCCGGCTTTGGTTTCTGTGACTTGGCTTTGGTTTCTGTGACACGGCTTTGGTTTCTGGGACTCGACTTTGGTTTCTGTGACCCGGCTTTGGTTTCTGTGACCCGGCTTTGGTTTCTGTGACCCGGCTTTTGTTTCTGTGACCTGGCTTTTGTTTTTGTGACCCAGCTTTGGTTCTGTGACCTGGCTTTGGTTGCTGTGACCCTGCTTATGTTTCTATGATCCGGCTTTGGATTCTGTGACCCAGCTTTGGTTTTTGTGACCCGGCTTTTGTTTCTATGACCAGGCTTTGGTTTCTGTGCTCCGGCTTTGGTTCGTTGACCCAGCTTTGGTTTCTGTGGCCCGGCTTTGGTTTCTGTGATACGGCTTTGGTTTCTGTGACCTGGCTTTGGTTTCTGTGACTTGGCTTTGGTTTCTGTGACTTGGCTTTGGTTTCTGTGACCCGCCTTTGGTTTCTGTGACTCGGCTTTGGTTTCTGTGACCCGGCTTTGGTTTCTGTGACCCGGCTTTCGTTTCCCTGACCTGACTTTGGTTTCTGTGACCCGGCTTTGGTTTGTGTGACCCGGCTTTGCTTTCTGTGACCCGGCTTTCTTTTACGTGACTTGGCTTTTGTTTCTGTGACCCGGCTTTGGTTTCTATGACCTGGCTTTGGTTGTTGTGACCCGGCTCTGGTTTCTGTGACACGGCTTTGGTTTCAATGACCCTGCCTTGGTTGCTGTGACCCAGCTTTGGTTTCTGTACCCCGGTTTTGATTTATGTGACCCGGCTTTGGTTTTTGTGACCTGGGTTTTGTTTCTATGTCCGTGCTTTATTTACTGTGACCCAGCTTTGGTTACTGTGATCTGGCTTCGGTTTTTGTGATCCGGCTTTGATTTCTGTGATCTGGCTTTGGTTTTTGTGGCCAGGCTTTGGTTTCTGTGACCCGGCTTTGGTTT
>SZWC01005448.1:102882-113370 GCA_023375785.1 Penium margaritaceum | reverse complement strand
TGCTGCTGCTGCTGCTGCCTGTGTTAACTGCTGCTGCGGCGCCAGTTGGCAGCAGCAGGGGAGCGAAGCAGCCATTAGTTGAGGGTTCCTACTGGAAAGACTAAAAACAGGTGACACTAGAGAAGAGGGGGCGCAGGGTGATTGTGGCCACCAAGTTGGAATCCGCTGGACGCTTCAACTCAACGGCTGTCGCAAATTCCAACGGATCTGCCGGCAGTAGTAGGGGCGACTGTCACCGGTGCACCGCTCCGCCGTGATATGGCCTTCAACTGCGCAAGGTAGCGCCTCCTGACGTTTTGCCGTTTCTGACAGCTTCAAGCAAGCAAGGTAGAAAGACCACTCGACGGACGCCGAAGCTTTCAGGCACCGGGGGGAGCCAAAATTCCGGAGTGAATGTCGCAGGAAAAAATCCTCGATGAGAAGCACCGGCGAAGGTGCCTGAAACAACGAGTGGATAGATGGAGACGGGGAAAAGCCAGGGCGAGCAGACTGCCTGGAACATGAGAAGCGGCGGGGGCAAGCTTTGCCAGCCGACGTCTGGTGCGTCGTTACTTGTTTAGTCTCCAACTACGCGACACCCGCCACGTTATTGGCCACACTGTTCGGATCCACAAGTCCCTCCCCTCCTAGGATGCCCAGTTCAAAAGCGATTTGACCAAGCCACCGCAGCTACACAGTACCGGGTGTAATGCGGATGAACCAGCACGGAGGTCGCAGGCTCGAGGGCACCTTGGGATGCTGCTCGTTGGGGAGCGGCAGTGACGTTCACACTAACAAGTGCCTCGGCCGACACGCTCCATGGCAAGGTCGAGGGCAATGTTCCTCGAGCCGTGCGAAGGTGCGGCCGATCTTGTCCGGGAAACGAGCTATCGGAAAAGCGGCGGAAACCGTGGACTGTCCGGGATCCGATCAAGCAAAGCAGGATGACAACACTGCACCTCCTCTCGTGAGACTGCAGCCTCACGTGGTCTGGGTGGTACATGGATCGGTCGAAGAAAAGGGGATGTCCCAACGAAAATGANGACCCTAGCCGATGGAGTGCGTGGTTTGCAATTCCGGGAAGTGAGAAAAGTGTTATGAAAACTAACGTTTTAAATGGAAACGCATACGGCGAATATGCCATTTGCACTGGCTACTCTTGTCGCACAGGCCGCCACGCAGGCCCTGAAGCACCGAAGTCAGCACGTGTGGTCCAATACGTCGACTCACACGCGAAGGCCGTATACAGAACTCTCGGAGAGTGATCACGCCACAGGACAAATTTTCTGCTTGACCCCAACCCGTAATCTACATGGCCACCGGTTGGGAGTGGGGAGGGAGGGCGTTGTGCCAAGAGGAGCGTAAATGCTGACCAGGTNCTCTTCGTTGATGACGGAACCGTCGCCGCCTCAGTGGTAGGCCTTACTCTAGGAATAACAGACCCTGTCAACGCTTCTGTGGGGTGCCTCGCCACAGCATGGCACGCGCTGTGCGGCACGATCTGGGTCACATTGCTTGGAGACAGACTCAAGCGCAGAAAGTGTGCCGACGTGGCGCACGACGTTGAAGTGCTGGGAGATGCTGCTGCTGCTGCTGCCTGTGTTAACTGCTGCTGCGGCGCCAGTTGGCAGCAGCAGGGGAGCGAAGCAGCCATCAGTTGAGGGTTCCTACCGGAAAGACTAAAAACAGGTGACACTAGTGAAGAGGGGGCGCAGGGTGATTGTGGCCACCAAGTTGGAATCCGCTGGACGCTTCAACTCGACGGCTGTCGCAGATTCCAACGGATCTGCCGGCAGTAGTTAGGGGCGACTGTCACCGGTGCACCGCTCCGCCGTGATATGGCATTCAACTGCGCACGGTAGCGCCTCCTGACGTTTTGCCGTTTCTGACAGCTTCAAGCAAGCAAGGTAGAAAGACCACTCGACGGACGCCGACGCTTTCAGGCACCGGGGGGAGCCAAAATTCCTTAGTGAATGTCGCAGGAAAAAATCCTCACCGGCGATGAGAAGCACCGGCGAAGGTGCCTGAAACAACGAGTGGATAGATGGAGACGGGGAAAAGCCAGGGCGAGCAGACTGCCTGGAACATGAGAAGCGGCGGGGGCAAGCTTTGCCAGCCGACGTCTGGTGCGTCGTTACTTGTTCTGTCTCCAACTCCGCGACACCTGCCACGTTATTCCACACTTTTCGGATCCACAAGTCCCTCCCCTCCTAAGATACACAGTTCAAGAGCGATTTGAGCAAGCCCTCGCAGCTACACAGTACCGGGTATAATGCGGGTGAACCGGCACGGAGGTCGCAGGCTCGAGAGCACCTTGGGATGATGCTCGTTGGGGAGCGGGAGTGACGTTCACACTATCGAGTGCCTCGGCCGACACGCTCCATGGCAAGGTCGAGGGCAATGTTCCTCGAGCCGTGCGAAGGTGCGGCCGATATTGTCCGGGAAACGAGCTACCGGAAAAGCGGCAGACACCGTGGACTGTCCGGGATCCGATCAAGCAAGCAGGATGACAACACTGCACCTCCTCTCCTGACACTGCAGCCTCACGTGGTCTGGGTGGTACATGGATCGGTCGAAGAAAAGGGGATGTCCCAACGAAAATGAACCGAGGAACCTGCGAAGTTCAAAAGTAGGAGAGACCAGGAGAAACGGGCCTTCCTGAAGCCGACCCTAGCCGATGGAGTTCGTGGTTTGCAATTCCGGTAAGTGAGAAAAGTGTGATGAAAAATAATGTTTCAAATGGAAACGCATACGGCGAATATGCCATTTGCACTGGCTACTCTTGTCGCACAGGCGGCCACGCAGGCCCTGAAGCACCGAAGTCAGCACGTGTGGTCCAATACGTCGACTCACACGCGAAGGCCGTATCCAGGACTGTCGGAGGGTGATCACGCCACAGGACAAATTATCTGTTTGACCCCAAGCCATAATCTACATGGCCACCGGTTGGGAGTGGGGAGGGAGGGCGTTGTGCCAAGAGGAGCGTAAATGCTGACCAGGTAGAATTTCTAGATAAAATTAATATTTTCAGATTTGAATTTATTCATTTCCAAATACGCCATCAGGGCAAGTAGGTCATGCAACTATTTGAGATTCTAGTTTTTTAAACTCCTCCAAAAAATCCGTAGGTTTCTCGAATATCAATGTAAGTATTTCTATGCGCTTAAATCTGAAAATAAGCCTTCAAAATGGTATCCAATTTTCAAATCATTTTTCAAAACCTCTGTTGCCGCTTATGGAAGGTGCTCAAGGTTTTCCTGAGCTTCTAGACATTACACCAGAGGTCAATGCACTTGGCCAAAATTCCCTCGTCCCTCTTGCGCCGAGAAGAATGTATATGTTTCATGGGGAAGAGGTGTGAAGCAGAAGTCGATTCAAGGAATTGGGGTAGCTGGATAACGATGTAAGAAATTCGACCTAACGGCAGTGGAACATCGATACAATTCGCAAAGGATCAGTGGAACATTCTAGATAGTGGTGAAAAATGACAAAGGATTTGGGAAAGGAACACTATTGTCGGGGAAAATGGCCAAAATGCCCTCTGCCGATCAACGCAAATTTCCTCAGGTCAAAGCGTGCCAGACCATAAATGTTGTACCAAAAATTGCCACTCGCCGAATGTAAGGGATCATGTATGTCAGGGACGTCACACTTCTCCCCCTTCTGGCTGCAACACCTCGTGGTGCGTCAACAGACGTAAGCCAAGGACTCTTGTAGTACCCGTCGATTCGAAAATCAACATCACAAAGGTTCTCATAGAGCTCCCCGCTGTTGTGTGAAGCATCGTAGCTATTCCACTTGAGGAGACACCTGTTTTTGTGCCACAACGTCAATTCCGGGTGTATCCTCGATGATATACTACGTGTCTCTGTCTATGTGAATTGGAGGTGGGATAACAACATCTCCGCTATGGAATCTCTTGCTGCGGTCCTCGTAGTGCTCGAGCTTAGTGACGTGGAAGACGTGATAAAACTCCATGTTGCATGGTAGGCGAATCCGAGCGACATCTAGAGTTTGCATCTGTTCGGCCTCGACGGTCCCAACCATCGGGTTTTCAGCTTTGCGATATCGTCCGCGTGGTTTGATCATCATTGAGTTGACGAGTCTGCACTTGCCAACGTTAAGATATCATAACAGCAATTTGGGTTGCTGCTTGTTCCATCGCCTCCTGTGTCTTTGCGAGGGCCAACCGTGTTTCCTCCTAGATGGTGGAGAAGTCACAACAATTGATGTCAACCACACAAATATTGTTATGGCGAGAAGTTTGCCATTAGCCACCTCAAATGAGAAATTACCTGTCGTGTTGGAAGTCGACGGGTTATATGGGAGGTCGGCAGTTTGTGTTTTTGCCACCTAATCAGATCCACGGGGCTCGCATAAACTTCAATAAGTTGTTCCAGTGTTTGATTGGTCTGCTCGGGTTGCTCGTCGTTTTGAAAATGGAATGCCATTGAAAGCCGGATCATAGTGCTATAGCGTTTCATCAACTCGTGTAGAAAACGAGAGTGAAACGGTTGTCACTGTTGCTGACGATGATACGCGGTACTTTGTTCAATCGCGTAATGTGATTTAGAAATAATTATGCTATTCCTTCAACGGTGACAGTTGTCGCCGTGGGGATGAAGTGTGACAATCATGGAAGCAATACCGATGGCCTTGTGCGATACGTTTTTTGTCATCCACCTACACAAGGATGGTGTCATACCACTCCTGGGTGGCGAGCAGTCCTCCTACAAAGTCCATGCCTATGTTGACCCATGACTCTGGAAATACTGGGAGAGGTTGCAGCAATACCGATGGCCTTCTACAGCATTTTTTTTGCCACTGACAAGTGTCACACGATTTTACAAAATTTTGCCACGTCGGTCTGCACATGATCCCAACAATACTACTTCGTTCGCTTCTCAAGCGTCTTGTCCCTGCCAAAGTGTGCACCTGGATCGGAGTCGTGGCATTCCTCTCATGGCATCCTTCGTAGCTCCTTCATTGGTGGTATGACAACTTGGTTAGTGAATCATCGTCGCCAGTAGGGGTCGTCAAACCTCTACTTGGTCTTGTCGTGCAGGTTGAACCTATTGCAACCCTTCGCGAACACCCTTGCAATGCAATGGTCTCATTCAAGGAGAAACGTGCCAATCTCCGCCATACAGTCTGGTCATTGGCTCAAAGCATCCACTTGACTTGTTTTTCCAGGTTGTTACTCGATGTCGTAGTCGAAGCTGAACTCGAGAAATTCTATCCATCGAGTCTGTCGACGATTCACATTTGGTTGAATTTGAAGATATGTGTGTTGGTGTGTGTGTTGGTCAGTGTGGAGCCGGTTGCTCTCCAAAGCCATTGTCTTACAAGAGAACGACTCCTTTATCACAATCCAACGCATTGTAGGTCATGACATAGTCCATCGTTGGACCTGCCAAATGTAGGGTTGGCACCGAGGTGAGTTAATAGATTCGGGTCCGTTTTCCTCCCAACTCCATTGGGGTGAGATTGAAGAGATTCTTTAACACTCAAGCATAGTCAAAGACAACTTGACGGCAGTAGTTTTAGATCTAAAAAAATACCTATACGTCTCGGATGTTGGTCGCCATTGGCCAATTAGGGGCCGCCTCCACTTTCTTCGGGTCTATGGCTATCTGCTTGCCACTGATGATGTGGCCCTAATATTCGATCGTGCAGCGACTAGAGTCACAATTTCAGAGAGATGTGAAGAAACTATATCTTTCTAAAATCTTGATCACTTTACAGAGATGTCCATCGTGCTCCTCCAAGGTGCAGTTGTACACTAGGATGTTCTTGACACAAATGGCCTTAAAGTCGTCGAGGTACGTCCATAAAATGTTGTTCACAAAATGAATATTGCAAGGATATTCTTAAGCTTGAATAGAAAAATTTTAAACTCGACGTGCCCGTGTTTAATGAGAAAGGCCTTCTTCTAGATGTCCTTTTCAGATATATGAATCTCATGGTAGCTGCTGCGCAAATAGATTCTGGTTAAAATTCTTGCCCTACGGAGTTGGTCAAACACGTCATGATTGCATAATGCAATAGCATTTCCTGACGGTGACAGAATTCAACATCCCATAGTTCAGACACACTCACGTCTTGCCAGTTTTCTTTTTCTTGAAACTTACAGTTCTGGAGTGGGAGGACGTGGATGGTCTGACGAACTCCTGACAGAGCATCTCATCCACCCTTTTTTTAGCTTGATCAGCTCGTGGTCATCCAAAAGTTCCCCTTAACCATCCATCTACTACCAAGCACTAGGTATTCTTGATGACTAACGTTGCGTTGCACAGGTAATTGTCAAGGCAGTTCGTCGGGGAAAATCGCTTCAAACTACTTGATGAGGAATATAGAGTTCGTGGAATAGCTGTCAATTTTGTACGTGTCGAGGCCAACGAGGCTGTTGTTTTCCCGTCTATTGTTATAATTTCCTCTTGCTTTCCTTGGTTCCATGTGGATTCGCTACACTTGCGCTCTGATCACAAACATCCTTTGGCCACGTCCGACACTATCAATTACGTGTGTCGTTTTGTATGTGATGTAACTTCCTTTGATGTTATATCCTATGCTACTCCCCATAATTGTTGTTGCACTGAAGATCACTTCATCAGAGTCAGGTGTTGGTTCTTGCCATCAATGCTAACGTAGAATGCACTACTCTTCCACTCTACCTGCGGATTGTGTCAGGATATGAAATCTTGCCCGAGGATGATTTTGTGGTCACTCACTAGATAAGTTCTCTAGAACATTACGTGATGCATATATCCAATTTGTAATTTGAGTGGTGAAAACCAATCTAAAGGTTATGAAGTTGTCTATTGACGGGTTTTCATTCAAACACACTTCCGTTGGAGTGCAACCCTAGGTTTCAAACTATGTTGTTGCTGACAAAATTACAGAAGCTCCTCCATCCAATGATGCCAATACCATCCGGTGACCTTTGTAGGCCATTGGTTGTACTTGTAGCAGTATCATTCGTTGGTCACATTCGTATTCCTCATTGAACTTTGCCAACTCAGAACCCTTGTCTGTGGAAATGTGAGACATCAAAATGAGCAACTGGTTGATGCTCATTCTTCTGACTAGACACGAGGTTTTAGGTTTTTGCTTGTCATTTGCCATTTTCCCACTCTTCATTTCTTCTTTGTGACTTCCTCTCTCTTGTGACCTGTTGCTGCCGTTTTTGACAGTCGCACAAGGTGTCCTCCAACGTTTTGCAAGACAAGCACAACCATTGATTGCATTAATCAGAGATGTCCATCCCCATTGGAAAAAGCTATCTGTCAACTGCAACTTTCCTCCAGGACAATGTAGATTATGGCCTTGAGATTGCTAGCCATTGGATTTCTACATTGGAGAGTTGTAGTTGATGTTTTTGGTTTAATCAACTACTGCGATCATTCACATAAGGTCTTCTTGGATGCCAGATGTGGTGATTGTTCACTGAATGTTACACTTGATGTTGTTGTTGTAGTAGCGACAGAGTTTTTTTGGGACAAGGTTACTATTGGTAAATATTTTGTAATCTCACTATGTCTACTCTGCCACACCTGACTGCTGACGTAAGCGTTGAAGCTTGTACCGTGTGTCAGACTTCTCATTCATTCATCCAAAACATACGGGTATGGGATGCGTGAGGTCCATCCAGTATTTGTTTTACATGCCATCTTTAAAAGAACAATAAATGCTGCCATAGACTGACAGAAGCACGTAGTAGAATGGAAAACAAGTGGAAGAGAAAAGTAGAAAAGAGAGGTGCAAGAATTAGAATGTCAACAGACTTTCTTCCCCTCCCATAGGATCATTGCAAGAGAGATTTGACGGAGCAAGAGGGCCAAGTGGCCATGATCTCGGCAACGGGATGGTGGAATACGTGCCAAGTGACAAGTGCAAACCACCCTACCACAGGCCGAAGTCGCAGACCACTCTGCATTGCTGTCAGATCCCCGCGATTGAGGGCCTCTGCACGAACAAATCAATGCCCGCACCAACCACGCTGGCTGATCTGTCGCATTGCACCAGCCACTACCTCTCTCCAAGCACGGTGACACCAACCAACGGATGAACTGCCAGCCAACCTTTTGGTGGATTCCATGAGTCGTGCCACATCGGATTGGTCTACTCGAGAGGAAAATCTAATTCATGTGGTGGACAATGTGGGAGCTGTTGCTTAAGCCGTTGATCCAGCTCCACGGGTCTCTTGCTGTCATTGGATGGTCTTTACATCAGACCACCAACTAAAGTGCGTGCCACGCAAAAGCGAGGTTGCAAGGTCAAATTCATTTGTTGTTGCTGTTGACTCCAACAGTGGTGAAGTACACCTCCAAAATCATCAACCACATCCGGACCATCAGTCCATTCAGTTCGCATGATCAAACAGGTTAGGAAGTGCCGTTCAAATTTTTAACTCGCCGAAGACTTGGTTTTTCATCTCGGTGAGTATTGCTTCCCTCCGTGCTCATTCCAAAGCTCCCCCATTGTCACGGTGAGTTGTTGGGGTAGATGGGTATTGAAGCTCTTGAGTCCTAGTAGCTTCTAGTACAAGTCCTCATTTGTGTATGCCTAATGGTCGGTGCCTCCCATCATGCAAGGTGTCATCCAGGACGGCAACGACGGAGGCAAAGTGTTCACCAAGCCCGAGGAGTCCATCACCAGATTGGATGCTGGGATTTTTGGCACTGCTCCATGTGTTGGAAAGGTTGTCGGTAATGCCTACTTTGATAGGATAGCATTGTTGCTTGTGTGCTGCTGAACCTCCATCATTGGAGCATTTGTCGGTTATTGTTTCTTATTGACGCGTGCGCTTGCTCCGTTCACCGTCACTGTCAGAAAGTATGCAAAAGTTTGGACAGTAGAAATACACCAAAGACTCGTACGAGGTTGTCGCCTTTTCGTTCTATTGAATGTTGGCTGCTCCTTTACCACCACTGTGCTTAAGGGTGCACACCGGGTAAGATTCCCAGATCTCATGTAGGATCCGGATTCGCGAATCCGAATCCAGGTCTGGAATCGATTCGCGAATCCGAATCTGGATTCGCGAATCCTTAGGATTCACGAATCTTCCAGACATGCCCTGTGTTTGTGGTGTCTGCACCAAATCCGTGTCTTTTTTTTCCAGCATTTTTTCTCCACCATTTGCTGTCTCGCTGTAAACACATTCACAACTCTCAGTGCACCAATACATCGACGCACCACTACACCAATGATCGGCCGCACCACAGCTCCTCTCCCGGAGAGGAGCTGTGGCGGAGAGGCTCTCCGCCAAGACATCCACATGATGCACAGTTATGTCTTTGAATGTATTACAACATCTTAACACAATTACGTTGTTTCAAACACAGACTATTGCACCCAGAATTATTGTTACCATCGTCCCATGTCATTGCTACATGTGAATTTCTGGACGTATACAACACCATGGAAATTGGTACTAGAAACATTACTGGAATTTTTGTTTGAAACAACATGAGCAAACTCATTTGCTAAATCTGAAAGAATCTGACAAGAAATTTGAAACAACATTTCACACAACTTTTGAGCAGGTTTTGCAACATCAGTCCAATCAGCAAGTAGCAATTCCGTTACGAAATGAAAACAGATGATCCTCGCCATCCTCCCTTGCATCCTCCTCATCCTCATTGTCCTCCTCGTCTCCCTCGTCTTCCTGCTCCTCCTCCTCGTTCACGTACAAACTCAGTCCCTCCAACTCCTCACACGCCGCGTCAACCAGCCCCTCCTCACGAGCTCTGTTCCGCAGGTCGTTGATGCGCATCTCCTCCTCTCTGTACTCGGGTGCAACAATGCCATGGGGAGAGAGGGGAAGTCAAGCAGGGACCGCTCGTTGATCCAACTCTTCATTGTGAGGAGGTTCTCCACCGTCAAGTGCGCAAGCGAGTGCCTGAAATCGGTGATCACATGCCTGCCAAGCGAAAACAAACGCCCAGAAGGAGTGGAGGTCGCAGGCACCGCAAGCACATCCGTTGCAGCAAGGAAGAAGGTAGGGAACTGTCTCTGAACCTTCCTGTAGTGCCGGAGCACCTTGCACTTCCCTGCTTTCCTCGGCAGTTTTGCCCACACATCCACCTCCACCTCCAGCGATGACATCTCCGATGTCTCTGCAGGTGCCTCCGGCTCGTCAAACAGATCCCTGTGTGGATCTGCCAAGGCCTCCTCCAGCAGCGCATCATCCTCCGTAGGTGGTGGAGGACGCGGACGAAGCTGACGTGCGCCACTTGAGAGACTAGACCCTTGCTGCTGCTGCTGCTGCTGTCCTCCCTGCTGCTGGTTCTGCTGACTCTACTGGCTTGAATCTGTGCCCGAAGAACCACCAGTGCCTGTAGTGGATGATGCAGCATCTGCTGCTGCTCCATCCGCTGCTGCCGCTGCCGTTGCCACTGCCTCCTCCTGCACTTGTACCACCCTTTCATGGTAGGGACGCAACAGCGACACCACCTTGCCGTGCAAGTCTGCTGCTGTGCGTAAGCCCATGAGCTTGTGCGTGCGCTC
>SZWC01005448.1:77662-99388 GCA_023375785.1 Penium margaritaceum | reverse complement strand
CCCCCCCCCCAGTTTGCCGCGGGATTTGGGGATCCCGGTTCGAATCTATGAGGTGGATTCGGATTCGCGAATCCAGATCCGGAACCGGGTTCAAGAATATGATTCACGAATCCTAGGATTTGGTGTGCACCCTTGACTGTGCTATGATACCAAGTGCTATGTCAGATGGAACGTGGATGGTTCACAAGAATGAGGTGCAAAGCGGAAGAAAAATTGAAAAATTGAGACAGTTGCATCACTTGCATGTAGCAAATTATGTACATTGATGATAGATTGTGGACATGTTGAGCGCATATCTACAGTAGCGAGAAACAGAATGAGGCACAAGTTAGTTCGTACGTGTTGCTTGAGTTGAGTGATGTGAACAACACCATGTCGCGACTAGTCACTTCGAGAAACTTCATTGAGAAATTAAGGGGTTTTGAGAATAGCGTGGCACATCTTGATAAGAGCCTAGCATCGTCAAGAAGTTGACCAAAAATTTCCAAAACACTGATATGGTTAGTGACATTCTTGTAGAAGATCGTAGAAAGTGGTCGAATATGTCAGAATCGTTCAGAATTGAACACCGGAGGTTTGGACAGATGGCCATAATGCCCTCATCAATTAGGCGTAAGAACCCTGATGTTGACGCATGTTGGGCCATACATGTACTGACAGAAATTTCCACTCACAGAGTGTATGAACTTGTGTATGTTTGGGACGTCATAAGCCGATCAGCATGAAATTCTGAGTTCTCCATGCAGTGGTCTCGAATAGAAAATTAGAAGTTTTGACTTGTGGATTTCAATGGCTTGTGTAAGTCTAGAACGTGACATGTCTTCTTTAGACATAAGACAACCTGTGTGGTCTATCCCAAGCTATGGTGAACAGGTAGAAGTTCTGAAGCAAAAGAATGTTTGAGAAGGAAAGACAGTGTAGTAGTTTTTATGAGTAACAAGTATAATTCAATGAAAGTTTCCGAATTGTTGAGCACACATGTATGAAGTCCAAGACAAGAGTGAGGAGTCATGGGAGTTTAGGTGTTCAAGGCAAGTAACACTTGTGATGCCAATTTGGGAGTTGTCACTTCTAGAAAATCCACCAAGAAGTTAGGAGGTTTCAAGAATATGAAAGAAGCCCTTTGTAAGAGTTGAGAACTCAAGATAAGCCAGCATAATAATTCTTACATTTTGGTACAGTGCGTAAACCTTCTGTCTTCAACCATTGAAGGTGGTTAAAGCTGTCCATTACTTGTAGAAATGAAAAACCTGAGGTCAGAAACAGTGGATGATTGGAGTAATACGGAAGTCTCTGGTGAATGGACGATGGTTGTAATAGCATATATGCCTAGTTGGGGAGTGCAGGGACACATGTACGTCTAGGAAATAACTTTTCTTCCATTTTTGAGCAGCAACGTCTCAACACATTGAAGCATATTCCAGTGCTAGGTAAAGTAGCCGTATATATTTTGATTAACGTCCCGTAGAATGTGGTAGGGCTCCTACATATTATATGTTGCATTATTGTCCTAACACTCCACCATAACTCCATTACCTTGTCTCATAACTGGTTTCCAAGAATGTCTCTGACTTCGTACTCTATATCCTCATCCACTTCAACAGCAAGTGGCAAGGGTATTTGTCTTCTAGGAAAATTCTCGCAAATGGTTCCAGTAAGGCTTGAATCAGATGACCTGGAACACAAGGTGGATAGTCATGCTTTTAGGTAGGCAAATATTTGCATTAATATGCATCTGCATATTCCCAATAACGAAAGGACCCAACCACTTAGGTTTCATCTCTGCACAGTCCTCTTGTCCCAACTTGATATTCAGTGAGCTTAAGCAGGGTGCTATCAACAACACTTAACACATCGTTTGTCTCAATGTATTGAATGCTCGCTTCAGGGCCACCTGATGTACATTGGTGTGCATTGCCCCACATGCTATAAAAAGTGTGCCGGGGTGACGGGAAAATTGAGTGTTAGGACAATAATGCATCATGCATCATTGTCCTAACACTCGGATTTCCCGTCAATCCGGCATTATGCTCGATCCATGTGGAATTTTCATAAACTCATTGAACTCTGTAAACTAACCATGGTTATAGGTAGTTTTTCATAAACCAACTCAAAAGGTGTTATTCTCAAAGTTGTGGAAGTCACGAAGTTATATACAAGCTCGGCGCTTGGCATTTTGACTATCCAACCAGAGTCATGAGCTAGTTTGGGATTTGGAGCATTAATATGAGCGTTTCATTGGTTTGCTTGGTTTTCCCGTCAAGATGATGATGGAAGGCCATCGACAGCTTGATTTAACTGCCGCATTGAGTCACTAGATCCCACAAAAGAATGTTCAAGAACCTCCCATCTCAGTCAGTGGTGGAGTCCAACATCTCCAAGACGTATTCAACCACCACAAGGATTTCATCAAACATCTTTGGTGTGACAAGCAATCCTGTCATGAAGTCCATGGAAATTCTTGAGCAAGGTTTTCTCCTAGTACCAGTAGCGGTTGAAACCAATCCAATGATTTGGTTCATCTTGACTTATGGCATTGGCAAATGTGGCACATGTTGCAGTAGTTTGCAATATTGATTTTCATACTGTCATACAAGTAGTACTTCACGACTTTATTTTGCATCTTGTCCATACAAATTTTTCGGCCAAGAACGTTATTGTTGCACTCCTCCAAAAGCATTACACTAACTTCTTCATTTAGTGGTACAACTTGGCGAGCAAATTTTCAATGCTTATGTCGTGCTTCGAACCAGAATTTGGTGGTAACTTCAAAACTCGTATGCATGATTCCAATGACAATCGAACTCAATGCCAGACTTTCCTCTGCCCATCCACTAAGTCTCCATGTACAGTAGGTCAAGCCATAGTTTTACATAACGTGTAAATACTATGTCTCCTTTTATACTCTCGATAGCTTGTAAACTCCCTCTACCATGTTAATATTTTTGGCTTTGGTTTTAGTTGGTGCTATCAATGAAATCAGCTGCTGCAATCATTTACGGAAGATCAACCTGGATGCTGAACTTGGTGATTACTAGCAGGTTGTTGCATTTAAGGCCATCGTTGTAGAAACCAAGTCTGTCAGAAGCAATGTCACTACAGATGATGATTTTGCAGAAATGACTTGTATACTTTGCTACACTGGACTGCCGATGTACATATTGTAGCTTGTAATGTGCGCTAGAATTCTTGTTGAGCTTCCCAAAACATGCAAGGAAATGATGCGTGCAAAGTTGTTTGGGTGTTCTTGTGAAAACAGTTGGTCCTGCCACACTGGAATTCTTCGCTCAATAAGGAAAGCACCTACGATCGACAGCGTGAGAGTGGTTGTGTGAGCCATTTATATGGCTCAGCCGGTCTATTAGACTGTTGCTTTTGTATTTCCATTAGATTGGGCCACCAAAGTAATTTTGTCCCATGCAAAAGCGAGGTTCTGAGGTGAATAATCTTCCTATTGTTGTTGCCCCGAGCAGTGTTGAAGTACACCATCAAACCGGTTGTCTCATCTGCACCACTGGTCCCTTCAAATTTGTGAACTTGAATAGTACGAGGAGTGATCATCAGATTTGAGGCTTCTTTGAGAGCTAGGTGGTTTTCCCGGTGAATGCTACTTCACGTGTGTGAAAATTCCACGGTTAATCGAGTTGTTGAAGCAAATGGCTGTTAAGGCTCTCAAGTGTCGATAACTTCTGGTACATGTCTTCATCCATGCGCGCTTGACTTGGTTGTGTTCTCTGTTGTTTCTCCACGTGTCACCCCGATAGAAATTAGCAGAAGCAAGGAATTTGCCGAGGGTCTGTCACTAGATTGGTTGACAAATTTGTTGGTTCTAATCCATTCACTAGGTAGCCTACTGCATCCACCACATTTTTCCCAGAATGCTCAGAGAGTGTCATTAATCACTTCCTACTGTCTCTGTATCACTAGATTATTTCTCGATAATTGTTTCTTGTCGTTGGGTACACTTCAGCCTATCACCTTCTTCGTTGTGAGGTCTGTAAACTTCTATATGGAGAGATTCGTAGAAGACTTGTCTGATGTTGTCATAAAGGAGTGAATTTGTCCACTGCCACTTTATCTAGTGTCATAGATAATCTGTTAGAATAGCATCATAATTTTAACACTGCTCATTATAGAATCTTTCATCAATTCTATGATAAGCACCAAAGGTCAAGGCCGCTGTCCATTGTGCCCTTGGCCGATTGGGGTAGATGTAGTTGCTGCGCTGTGGACCACAAATTGAATAGAACAGCTGTCCATTCGTAGAGTTGAGGAACTTGAGCACATAATAAGAAAAAACAGTTGCAGCGGGCTCACATGTAAATTGTTCGTACCTAGAAGTTAGCAAAGGAACGACATGTTGGTGTGGCACGTAGTTTTTGGATTTCATTATTGATTCTTACTTTCAATTCAATTAAAACTTTCAAACTAGTTAGGTACATACATACAACATTGAGTTTGCACTGGGAATTTCCCAAGGTCATAGGCGCTCAATGAGTACAACCCATACAAATTCACGATGTCACCATAGGACTTGAAAAACCTCTCTAGTGATGAATATGTTTTCAAGAAAATTTAGAGTAAAAACACACAACGGCCCACATTTTTCAATAATATTCATCAAAACGTCTTAAGCAAATTGGATGGAATTCTTAGCCGACCAAGCCAAAACCGCGGTGCTTGAGGGTCTCCGACTCTCAAGCCATCCTGTCCAACTGCCCAAAGGCCAGGAATACGCGCTCAATCCACGTGGCACCGGCCGCGTGCCACACTCCCCCCCTAGGAGTAAGTTGGCCTCAACATCTTCACGTCAGACTTGAAACCCGATGCTCTGATAACAATATAGCGGATTGGAAAGAATCCTTGACCGACTAGGCCGAAACCGCGGTGCTTGAGGATCTCCGAACCTCAAGCCATCCCAACCAACTGCCACAAGCCAGAGACCCTCGCTCAATCCATGTGGCGTCGGCCGCGTGCTACATGTCCATGGGATGAATAGAAATTCGATTGTTTGCTGCCATCTTTCTCAGGTAATTGTAACGTGGAATACCTTTGGTGCGGGAAATAGACCAAAATGCCCCTGTGATTTGAGCAGTAAAATCCAGAGTTCAATGCCTGGTTGGATAGAAATGTAAGAAATGATTTCCTCACACATATGCATGGTCTCACTTATCTTTAAGATATAATTTCCCCCCTTGTATCTCCAATCGTTATGTGGCTAATGGATATGGATTCCTAGACTTCATGTGTGTGTGTGTGTGTGTGTGTGTGTGTGTGTGTGTGTGTGTGTGTGTGTGTGTGTGTGTGTGTGTGTGTGTGTACGTGTGTGAAAACTTTTGTCATTATGTTCATAACCTCCTATTTGTCAACTTCTAATATGTTGTGCCTACGTGTCAATGGCATTTTGACTGAATATCCCTAATCATAGTGTTCATCTAAAAAAAGGCAACTCCAAAAAGAGCAATATAAGTGTTATAAATCTTATCAAAGCGTCGGTCACTATTAGTTTCTCTACGTGTTGCATCTTGTTTGCTCTATACGTCATTGACAGACTTCCTATTTACCCATTGTTTCTTAAGTAAGCACTTGAGTATCCACATCATAGAACATCTAGAATTCTATGCCCCCTTCTTTCCTGCGAATATATACAAACTTACACAACGTTTCAAACTAATACCGAGTTATGGAGGAATTAATGGACACACATAGATTTACCTATGCAATTTCACATAGGAAATTGGAGTTATTTTGAGATGTATGGAGATATACACTGCTTTTATAAACTGTCAATCAAAGACATTGATACAAAAAATGATTTAAAAACTTAATTTAATTGAGTTTCTCTGAATTATACGCAATATGAATTGAAATACAATGTAATACCCTAAAAAAATAGAGTTCGATGTTAACTATTATTTCCCTCATCATATTTTGTCGAAAAAGAACTTTCATCGAATTCATAAATACCACCTAAATAATTCCAGAATCAATTCGTCAAAATCAAAGCTCTATCCTTGACTTTTCACTTCTTTTTGTCGGGTCCAAAATTTCTTTTGTTCTTGGACGTTTTTTCACCTGGGATTTTTCCCCTCTACATTGGTGTTCGACCACCGTTCTAACTGCTTTGGTGCCTTTCGATGCCACGGAAGGACCCTCACCACCGCGGCGAGGGTCCGTCCGTGGCATGAAGCGAGCCGACGATCGAGTTCCGACTGTTCAAACACTCGAACGGTCAACTCTTTCATCGAAACAATAAACTGAACACACGCTCTCGTCGAATTCAAAGTGCCCCCCCCCCCTGGTATTTCATTGAATCCATACATGCCACCAAATTAATTTGAACTCGGTTAAAAACTCGTTGAATTCATTGTGCAACAGGTAAATAATCGAATTCAAAGTTTTTTAGGGTATTCATCTTTTAAGTATTCCATGCGATTTTTATCAATATTTTTTGTGGGTGTACAACATTCCACAAAGTCATTTATAACATATAGGTCTCTGGAGTTTACAAAAAATTGTGAGATTGTAAGGAGTCACATGAATCATGTAAAATGTTCTACATGACTTCAGGAAGTGGCAAGTTGTTAATTTTCCATCGAAATTCATGGAATTATACAGGTTCGAACAGTACTCGAGTGTTTACATTGACACGAAGATGATTATGACTGACTGGAAACATTTACAAAGGTTTTCTATTACGTTATGCAATATTCTCCTATTTTTTGTAGAGTTTGGTTTTTTATAAAAGGACAAAGCCTTATCAAGTTGCATAGAGATTTCTATGAGTATGATAAAAGGCACTGTGTTATAGAAATATCTACATAGTCTAGATGCAATGTGGAAATTAGGTCTTATAATACATCCAAAACATGCAAAACTACACAGAGCTTGAAACACTCCATAAAATCCAAGAAGGTTATACAGATTCGTATGAATTTTTGTGATTCTGCATTGATATGTGAAAATTTAAAAGCATGAGACATTTCAAGAGGAGTTTAGAGAATTTCACGGAATATACCAAGATTTCATAAGTTATGGACAGTAAGTTGTATAGCTATAAGGTTACTGGAAGTTATGCATGATATTTGATGGAGTCCTTGAGACCCTCACATACCTGTGTGGAATTGAAAATTCTTCCCTCATACTTATACCAAGTCATTTGAACCTGAACATAGCTGCACGCAAACGTAAAAGAAAAAAAACTGAAGATATTGTATTCAGTTTCATGCTTTTGTACACATCAAAGAGAGATTGACACAGGTTATACACACTTGTACGGAGTTTTTCAGTTGCACACAAAGTTATGCAATATTCTAAATATTTGTAAGGGGATATGCAGGATTTTACGCATGTTAATTTCTAATTAGAGTTTTGCATGAATGTACACAAAAGTCTGTTTGTTACTTGTACAAGGTTGTAAAGGCTAGTGAGGAGTATGCATAAACCAATAGACCTATAGATTTATCGATACTACACAATGGTCTGTAGAATAACATTGATCCGTAAGGAGTGAAAAAATACTACATGGAGTTAAGGTTGTTTAGAGAGCGCGTTAGTGCTTCAATTCAATATATAGTTTTGAAAGGGTCTTCCTGGTGTGTACGAGCTGAGTGGAGTTATGTAAAAACATACACTTTCATGTGAAGATGAATGCATTGGTAAAACGTTCCTACAAAGGAATAGCTTTAAAAATTTGGATGGATACTACAATGTATCATGCACTTCAAATGGAATAAAAAACAATGTGTAATTACACATGGAGTGGCTTGTACTTCATAGTCTTCAAACGAATACAGATTTTTCCAAGCTATATAAGGTCATACACTATCGCATAGAGTTGGATGGAGATGTAAGCAGATGTGTAGATGTGTAATTCTATAAAACCTCAAACAACTCCATAAGAAATGTACAACTCCAAAGATGTAGGTTGGGTATGGTGTACTAGTCTAATCAGGATGGTGGAAGTACCACAAGCCACAGTAGCAATGGAAGGGAGGCTGGTGTGTACTTTCTATCATGTGCACAAACATATGATTGTCTTGGGGGATCATAACAAAATCTACGACTATTTGGCACAAGCTGTAATTGTTTTTTTAAAGTTTCAACATACCAGAATATATATACATGGTGATGCAGCCTAGGCAACCTAGGTTACCAGACCATGTACGTATACATGCAATCTGTAGGTGAGAATATGCTTTCTTTCATTCACGCAGCTCGTCACGTTAGCTTTCTAACACACAAATAATTGCATCATTCCATGGAGTAACGGTTGACAGAAGGACAGATTTTTAACTATGATTATCTGGCACAGGCAATACCAATAAGCGTGGTGATAAAAATCTAAGCACTTTGATTTGAAATAACATATTGTGGATTCATCCCAAAGCATCCTTGGTCTTCGATGAGACTTGATTAATTTACCGATCCGGCTCCAAGGTCCGTTTTGGCCTTGTTGGACCTTCGGGGGTTGAATCATGGGTCCTTGGGACAAATTATCATCGCTTGTTTTCACCTCAACCGGTTCAACTCTCGGCTGGACGTGACTACCAGAATTTGTGATTGTATGAACCCATTTTTTGGATCAATTTGTCCTGGATTTAATCTATAGGGATTAAATCAATTAGGAATCCCACAATTTGGAATCTATTATAATCCTAATGTATTACCCTACGGCTTTACGACTCCGTTAGTGGATAACTATTTTGGACTAATAAATCAATGTTTTGGTGACAAGAAAATGGTTTCTTCGTGTAAATGGATAAATTTAAATAAATTGTTTCATAAAAGTCTAGAATGGGTGCTCTAAAAGGCACATTTTCCCTGTCTTTTTATAGCTTTGAGGGGAAGGAAGAGCCATTTGAGCCAAGCAAGGTCTCGTTACAACCACACAATAGAAACTCATTTATTTCAATAGCATAACATACATTCTCTGAATACTAAATCAAGCTATGGGCCATAAATTATAAAAATGATGAATTTGTAAAGCACAAGGGTATTTTGTTTTTCACCTATAGGAGGTCTTCAACCATGCTTTGTACCATTGGCACTGTCTGGTTTGCACTAGCTCACATGTAGGAGCAAGCTCTTGCGCTTTGATCTTGATACTTCCTGAGGAAGTGATTCATCCCTCCAACTTCAAAGTTGCGAACATGCTCTGATGAGTTATGGTCAATGTCATAGTCCATCCACTCCACAAGGTACTTCCATCCACCGCTGTCCTCCACCTTTATATATACTCACCCCCAAGGATCACCAGAGGGACAGGTTAAAAACTGATGTCGTGAAAATGCTCATTCTTATCATTGTATATATTGAGCTTTGAGATGTGAAACATGTTGTAGCTTGATGTGTGTGCTGTTAAGAGGCCAAAAATCACAATTGTCAACTGTCGTATCTATACGTTGGTGGTCTGCTTGCTGTATGTCCTGCTCTTGCCCCTTCATGAATGTTTTCTGTGTTGCTACTAAAATATGCTTGAAGCTACGTGCAATTGACACCATCGCGGGTACATCGCTTTTGTCTTGTTAAGCAAAAAGTTTGGTGGGGAGAGCATTGCATAGCACTTCATAGGACACGTAGTTGTTGTTGGTAGAAGTGGCTGATTTGTGTATAAATTCAGACACTGGCAGCCGCTGGTCCTAGTGTCTGGATCACCCATTATATAGGGGAACTGTTATAGGGTTTTTTTTGTTCAGTCCGTCTGTCTGTGAGTTTGTGAGTGGGACTTTGTCAACGGGTACACCTTGCTGCCATAACATCGCATGAGTCCGAGACAAAACTTGCAGGTGAAATGTGGAGTATGGTTGCTCATGTCGGACTATGACACACCATGGAAGCATGCCATTTGCTTGAGGAATGGTAGAGCTGTTCCCTCCTAGTTCCTTGTATCACTCATTGCGATAAAATTGCTTATCATTGGAAAGAAATCCACAATCCCAAAAACCATGTTGTGGCTAGAAAAAGTCCATGAAGATGTCCTGTCACGGCTTCTCATGACACAGTGTCTTTGTCCTCAGCGGCTTGTGGTATTGGCACAAGGCAGAATACTGACAGAATTCAGCCACCTTCAGTGACACGATGAGCTACCAAAAGAACAGGGCCAACGTTTTGACATATTATTGGAAATGAAGTAGCCACTTGGGCCAATGTGGTGACAAACATTCATCTACATTTAACCTTTTGGCCATCACTAGCCAAGTATAAGACCAACGTGGAGGTCAAGACATTTTGTGATTATGAAGGCTTCTTTGTTGCTGTCTTCCCAACTTCAGGATTCTTGTAAGTGGATCTAAGTATGGAACTCTTGCATAGGCAAGTACGTGTTGTGATGTGAGCCATCAACTTTTGTGCGTACAGCTGACTACAGCCACTCGGCCGTGTCCATGGCCATGGAGATCCCTGATGCGAACTGTGGCACCCGTATGGTTTTCTACTCGTCCGCAACTACAAGACAGCTACCACGGCGATCTAGAGATATTTGAGGCTTTATGCTGTTTTTATGCATAATCTAAGGTTTTCTCAGAGGACTGGCCGTGGACCACATCTGCAAGTTTTTACATTAATTGCCACTGATCTATGCCAGACTATGACACGTGTGCAGTTGTAGCATCTGGGTTGAGGTTCTTCGTGTGTAAGTTCGGACGGTGTTGCGTTTTAATACCTGTACACCGAGTTACGGCTAAACCAATGGTTTTGGATCACTTTTAGGGCAAACTGACCTGCCGTGAGCATCATGCGCCATGAGCCACAGCATTTACTCATGTTGTGAGCCTTTCAGTTTCCATTTCTCTTTGAAGCTTAATATTTTAGTCGTATGGGCTTATGCATGTCGCTCCTAGCCAAATCTTTGCTAGTCTTGCACCTGAATTGCGTGTTGTTGCATCACATTACTAGGCAGTGTTAGCACGTAAAAGCGACGACAACAATCTAGGGAGCATTTTAGGAAATTTTACGGATGATCACATCCGTCTAATGCATTAGACGGATGTGATCATCACATTTCCTCCATGGCTCCCTAGAAGAGGAAGTTTACATGGTGCAACCACCGCGCTTTGAGGTTGGCGACAATGTCTTCCGCCAGCAGAAGGATTCATGCACCTCAAGCAGTTAGCATGATGCTAGATTCAGGGGATCACGGTCACACTTATCTCCTTGCGCTGTGTGCCGAGTGACACTGATCCGTGCCCCTCTTCCTCCGATGGAAAGCTGAGCATTTTAATGCCACCATTGTTTATGTCGAATACCTCTTGATTACAGATTCCTCCGTGAGGGTTGTGAAGGAGGTGGAGGCAATCGTCCAGGCTACCTACGAGATGAAACTTACTGGCCCTCCGGTTGTGTTCCTCGCAATGGAAAATCATGCTTGTTTGTTGAGGACAATATTTTTTGCTTCAGAAGTGAATTTCATGCAGCCTCAATGTCCATCATGCTAGACATGCATGATTTCCTAAAGCTAGATGGTCCACCGCTGTTAGGAAAGACTGTGGACGTGACCTTTTAGTTGTGTCTCATTGTTTTCCTGTGTTCTTGGCCACAATGACTCGTCCCGACATTGCCTTTGTTGCTGGCCTCCTCACACGAGTATTGCAGTGCCCCTAAGCAAGGCACCTACATGCGGTTGTGCAAATGGTACGGATTCTTATCTTCGTACGAAACATGGGGCTCTTCTTTTGCCGACAATGCTCCGTAGTGGTTGATGGCTCTACAAACAACAAATGGGCATGGAGGCCTGATGGGTGGGTTAGGATAGGCTTTGTGTTTCATAGGATAGAACTTTTGTATCATGAAATAATGCGAAGAAGCATAGCATATACGTAACTTGTCAAATCTATAGTATGTTTCATTGGGAGTAGGAGCTACTCAGACGGTGCGGCCACAATGCTTGTTTTGTGGGTTATGTCAATCTGTGCCATCCGTTATCGTGTGACGTGAAAATTAGATAAGAATATTGTGCATCTCATGCTTGTTAAGCACCACTTGGTGAATGACTTGGTAGAGCGATAGGCGGTTTCCAGTATGTGGATGGGCACAGACCTGAAGCAAGCTGACTTCGTGACCAGTGCGCTGCCTTGAGAAACATTTGGAATGGTTTTCACCTAGCTTTGCCCCTTGCCTCGGGGTGGCTGGGAGTGAGGTGCCTATGCGTGAAGTGTTCAACATCTTCTTGCGCATCTGTGTCAGTTTCGCACGTGTATGGATATAGGTACCACCCGGTCATGGGCAAGTGGTGTCATGTGAGACGTCCCCGTGTACAAGTGAGTGCGACCACTTGGCCGTTTCTATGTGTGTGTAGATCCCTAATGCTGACCCAGTTGGCACCAAGGCACAATCCTGGAGTATTCCACTCATCCATAGCTACAGGGCAACTGCAAAGGCATTACGGAGATGTACCACGGCATTCTGGTCCTATCTAAACACTTAGGATTTTTTCGATGCACTGGTTGTGGGCCCATTTTGGCCCATGTGTTGGCACCTTAACGACGACAAAGCGAGGAAGCTTTTAGGTAGTTTCCAGTTAAAGCATTAGGGCCTCTTATTTAAGGTGTGTAAAGTCGGCGGATAATTTCAAGCCCTTTCAATACCCTCAAAGGCTTCTTCTTTGCTCACGTCACAATTTGAGGATCTTTACGAGTGGGATTGAAGAGAGGTATGGGGTTTCTTGCATAGCCAAGCATGAACCTACGGAAGTAGTTGCAATAACCAAGGGACACTCACACGCTGTACATGCTGCCCAGTTTCAGCTCTTACACAATGGTCACTTTGCATGGGTCCTTGAAAGTGTGTCCATCGCCCTTGATGTGTCTAGGGAATTCATTACCTCTCATCGTGACATTCTAGTTGAAGAGGTTTTCCCCCAACTCCTGAAGCAATCTAGGTAAGTGATTAAAGAGCCACTAAATATCATGATAACAAGCATGTCAATACTATACAATATCGAGCAAGAAGTGGGGTTGATTTTCTCATGATTGGTGGGAGGTCCACGCCTAAAGAAACAAAAGAAGTGGGCATTTATGAGTATTGGGCTTGGGCTTGTTGAATAGGGAGGAAGGTCAAGATGGAAGGAAAAAAACGCAAAAATCCATGCATGGGGACGGAGGAGGGGTTAGAAATGCTAAATCAGTTGAATAGAAGACATGGGGACCTACTGTAGTAAGGCAAAGTAAAAGATCCAACATTCTTAAAACCTCAAGCCTTGCTTGTTGACTATGGGGACATGTATACCAAGTTAAGGAGTTGAAATTTTTATTTCAAGTTTCAAAACATGCTAAAATATGCTTAATGTCTTTTTATTGCGGGGATTGGTGTTTGTACCACACCCACAACCCTTCTGCCATAACGTGGCTTAACTTGTTTGGGGAACACATGATTGAGAGCACTTGAACGCGGTTGCCCGCACCTATGATCAAGGAATTTTCCCCTGATTTTAACGTGAAAGAGTTGTTGAATAGCAAGCATTACATTAGAGGGATGAAGCATGAAGGGTCCACTTGCCAAGTTAGTGAGATTTGATATTGTTTCTTTGAAGGGGGGGAGGGGGTGGAACTGCTTTATGATAAATAAGTTTTATAAAACAATATCTATAGATGAAAACCCATGGGGCTGATCCTGAGAAAGATATGCTCTTAGCCAGACATGCTAGAAGACATTGCACAAACTAATGGAGGTAATTTGCATGGAGGAGTACTTGGATGAGAGGATGGGGGAATATATTGAATTTAATTAATAATTTATTCCTAGATTTTGGTTCATTCATGTTGTGGAATCCATTAATTATATGCAACATACATTCGTGGATATTGTTTTGCGTCGGGTATGGTTGCCTCCTTGTTTTCCGGAGCCATGTTTCGCCTTAAAGTTGATGTTCGAAACCTGTTCGACAACGTTCTCTGAGCATGAAAAGTGATGACCGAACCGTGCCGCAGACATCGATGCGCACGGGATGCATGGGCCGTGCAGTTGGATCATTTCCACGTCGAGGGGAGTCACCGCCAGCAAGGCGGCTTGTTTGGGCGGGAAACCGGTCCATCCTCGATTCTGCCCACTGCTCGCGCCGCGAAGGAGAAGGCTGACGCAATTCTTCGCGTTCCCACGTGAGCTCCGGCAGAGCGCGGCGGTGCATGTCCTACACGTCAGCATTGCGTGACGTGCGATCCCTGTTACCCCCCCCCCTTACCCCCCGTCCCTCGAGAACTGGAGGCAAAGCAAGGGGAATGTCGCGGCTCGAGGGCGTGAAGCGTTTGTCACATGTGCAGTCAGCAAAGAGCTGCCGCTGGTGCTCTCCGTGCCGCATGGCTTCTTCTCCAGTGATAGATCCATGGTGGATCCATCGGATGTGAGAGAGAGCACGCTCGGCTCCTATGGATGGATCCATCCATCGGAGCCGAGCGTGCTCTGACATCCGATGGCAGCAGATGGCCATCCCCTCACCCCTCATGTGGTTTTGGAAGTGCCATGACGGCATGCGCTGCATGATGCCATGCCCTTGTGCACGGCATCCGTAGTGAGGTTTGGGGAGAGAGAGAGAGAGCATGCGCGAGTGCAGCTGCGTCACGAGCACGCCGTTCGACTGTGCAGTGTGGATGTCGCTCACGCTGACACCTCCGCAGCACGGACGCACTCACAGCCTTGCGAGTCACGCAGCGCGGCCCTGCTCACTAGGGCACCGGCAAGACAAACTCCCGCGTGCACATATAGGGGAGGCGACTGGCATGTTTATCGTGATTAAACCAGATCCTATGCTCCTGTTCNGAGAGAGAGAGAGCATGCGCGAGTGCAGCTGCGTCACGAGCACGCCGTTCGACTGTGCAGTGTGGATGTCGCTCACGCTGACACCTCCGCAGCACGGACGCACTCACAGCCTTGCGAGTCACGCAGCGCGGCCCTGCTCACTAGGGCACCGGCAAGACAAACTCCCGCGTGCACATATAGGGGAGGCGACTGGCATGTTTATCGTGATTAAACCAGATCCTATGCTCCTGTTCGCGAGAAGAAAACGGTCTGACCCCAAACTGAAGGAAACACACGACTCCGACTTGTGCAGAGCTCTGTCAGGACGTAGGCCAGACGGAAGCTTGAACTTCTTGCGTAGGCCAATAACGAAGACGGAAGTTGGGCCGTGATAGTTTACGGGTTTCCTCGCCCAGCTTTCCGGAGCCATTGTCAATCATCTGTGCCTTGTGGAAGGCAAAAGAAGGCGTTGCTGTGGGAGACTGCCCTCCGCCTAGCTCGATAGTGCCAGAATAGACGAGTTTTGCGGCAGCAAGCCATGGCATCGTTGCAGCAAGCGGCTTCGCTTGTCGGAAGACAGGCCTGCGGATCCCTAGCGACGTTTCAGGTATGCTCCACGGTGAAGATTCTGGCCATTAACACCAAATTTGATTGCAAGTTGACGTCAATATGGACGTATCATACAGCCGTTGTGTGACCAATCGTCACACAACGGCTGTATGATACCGCAGCCTTAGTTCTGGGCCGGAAGTCACGCTGGCCGAACCGCCAGAAGTTCTGGCGGTTTAGCCTGGCACATCACGGTTGTTTGTCATCCTGAGCGTTTTCTTTTCCGCATTTAAGTTATTTCAAGTACATGTCTCGAAGGGCTCAATTTCCCGATTTCCTGAACCCTAACCAACCTCAGTGTTCTAATACCGTTCATGCCAATGGATCCTGAGAAGTGCCGCGCCATATCTGTTCTTTTGTTTCTCCTTTTCTCGTTCTTGAAACAGGGCGCGGGAGGCATGTTGTTCCGCTACATGGGCGCAGCATCTTTTCAGCTGGACAGGAACTTCCGCCAGCTGTCCAACAAACCTGATGTCCACGTGGCACGCGCGGAGGAGATCAGCGTGTGCGAATTGGTTAGCGGCACGAGCTACGAGGAGAACTTCAGCGATGGCACCAAAGCAGCGGAGTGGCGCGCCCAGGAGGAGAAGCGGGCTGCTGATGTGCGCTTGAAAGCCGCACAAAAGCCAGAAAAGCTGGGGAAGCATTAGTCACCAACTTGCTGTATATCTTCACTCTCCGACAGCCCTCTGCTTATCACTCTGGGCAAACAGGTCCATGCAGCAGTTGGATGTACATGCACCGGTGCAGACTCTTTGCGAAGTTGACTCAGTTGGCTCAGTAGAACCTCCTGTACATAGAGACTTGGCCAACTGCTGGCGAAGAGTGCGGAGGGATTTGACTGGTTCCAGCCGGGGTGACTCGGGGGGAGAAGATGCGAGGAATACCGCGACAGTGCGACGGTGCTTCATCTCAAGCTGGTGACCAGCGCCAGGGCGGACCAGGGGGGTGACACCCCTTGTGTTGACTTACTGACCAATGACAATGACTAAGTTGACACCAACCCGCTGTTGCGTTCACTCTGTGCTGATTTTTCCATTTGCTTCAACTTCTGTGCGAACTCGGAGTTATGACCACGGCTGCTTTGCCCCTTGGATTGCTCTCCCTCTTTCTTTGAAGATTTGGAGCTGTCTGTCTCGAGTTTCAGATGCACCAGTCGAAAGTCATGTGGAGATGCGCACACATAAATGTGGAGCACATAAGTGTACTGACCTTGGGGCAGTTGCCACTTCGGAACATTCAATGAGACGAAAAGTGGAAGCACCTTTTCCCATCATTTTGAGACACAAGCCTACTAAGAGTCAAGTGTTAGGTGGATCCAGAATCGTGTAAGCTTGAAATCCTGTGGGAAATAAAGCTTACCAGCTCTTCAGAAACCACCAGACGAGATGGAATGCAGCACGGCCACAGTGGGCAAGCCTAAACTCTGGTTAGTGGGGCTGACCACAGCCAGCCTAAAAATCCGAAGTGTGCAGATTTGGCGTGGAGGACATATCAGTGGCTCAGACATGAACTCCGCCATTGATGAGCCAGCCGTCAATCTCGGTGATTATCAGCCATTGCCAGTCATCGCCAGACATTACCAACCTTTGCCAGTTCAACTCCAGAAACCAGCAGACATCGCTGGCCAATCCCTGCCATCACAAATCCTTTGTCAAGTCATTGCCAGTAATTGCCAGTAAATGCCACTCATTGAAAGTCAGATGGACAGTTGCTGTCCATTGCCAGCCAGAGCCAGTGATTCGTAAGTCACTGCTAGCCATTTCTAGCCATTTGTACACACTGCCAGCCACTGCCAAGCATCACACACCGCTTCCATTACTTGCCAGATTTTGCCGATCATTGCCATTGTGAGAGAGTGACATCTTTTGCCGTCCGTTGCCAGCACTTGCCAATCATTGCCGTCCATTTCCAGCTGTTGCCAAGCATGGCCATCAAGTGCTTGTCACTACGAGCTGTTTCTTTTTATTCCCAGGCATTGCCAGTCATTGGCAGGTACTGTGCATCATTGCCAGAGAATGCAAGATATTGCCAGCAAGGACATGTCATTGTGGAGTAACGCTAGCCATTGCTAGCCAATCCCAGCCACTACCAAATGGTCACCAGTCATTTCCAGTCAATGCCAGCCATGAGCAACCATTTCCAGTTATTGCAAACCATAGTCTGTTGTCGCACACCGTGGCACCGACAGGAAACTCAGTGCCACTCATTGCCAGTCACCGTTGGTCAAATCCAGTCATTCCCTCGCATTGCCCACGCAAGCCATGGCATGCCCTTCATTGTCATGTCTCCTTGTTGCCAGTCAGTGGCAGCCATTCCATGTCATGACCACTTTTTAGTAGGCACTGCCAAGTATAGCCAGACTTTGCCAACATTCATGTGTCGTTGCGAATCATTGCCACCCATTGCCTACACATTGCCAAACATGGCCAGTCGATGCCATTCCTTCCCAACTCACTGACGGTAATGGTCAGCCATTCCATGTCACCGACGATCACTTCATATGAATGCCAGAAACTCGCATCTGTTGCCATCCATTGCCAGCCATGCCCAGTCGCTGCTAGTCAGTGCTAGTCAATATCAGTCTCAGTCAATCATGCCCAGTAACTTTCACATTCGAAACTATCGACTGTCAATACCAGTCATTCAAAGCCTGGAAGGCCAGCCCATGCCAGTCATTGCCCATTGTCCCCAATCATTGCCAGCCATGGCTCAGGAACTTCCAACAATTCAAAGGCAACTGGTACTGCTCAACTTCATAAAGGAATGAGGACAGGCGCATCAACCCTGCATGGCGGCCATGGAGGTCCACAAGCGCAAGTGTCAAGATCTAATGACCAAGAGAGGGGTGAGACTCGCTAGTCGAGACCCGTCTTTGGCCGGGGAGCAGGGGTCGCCAGCATGCATGGCACTAGCAAGGGGCAAAGCTCCACTGCTGTGTTTGACCGACCACACCGGCATCTCAAACAACATCGTTCATCGGAAAGTCAGAAGCAACTACATACAACATTGTCATCTACGACTAGAAGCACCACCACGTGACCCGCCAGACTCGTCTTCCGTGCCCATCCTGTAGGGCGCAATCTGCACCCGTGCCTTTGCCCTGCCCCTCTTCCCCCTCCCCTCCAGGCCCTCCATCTTCTCCAGCACCTTCATCGCGCGCTCCCACTGACCATGCCGCTCGTACGAATCGATGAGGGTGCGGTACGCCACGTCGTCCACCACGCACCCGCACCGCACCATCAGCTCAAACACCTCCTCCGCGACGTCCCACCGCCCACACCGCCCGGCGCCCCAAATGAGCGCAGTGAACGCGTACTTGTCCGGCACCTGGCCGAGCCGCGGCATGCGGTGGTGGAAGAAGTGGAGCGCACGGTCCAGCTGGCCCGCCTTAGAGAGGGCGCGGAGGAGAGAGCTACACACCACCGGGTTCGGCCTGATCGGTACAACAGGAGGAAGGGATTCACACATAAGGAAAGAGAACAAAAGTTCCAATGATGGCCACTTTCAGCTCTCTTCATTATCACTGGCTTGCGCCGTCGTCAGCCATCCGAGCACACACACAAGCACTTGGAGGGTTAAGCTGCATACAGCTATGATGGGCCTGACCAAGTCAGCAAGTCAACACAAACAGGAATGGAGATGCAATAGGCACACGCCAGATCATGACACACAAGGAGAGGGAAAGGCATAGAGGAGCAGTCATGTGCAGGACAAAGGGCAGCAACGGGACTAAGACCAAGACCAGGATTCCACTCAAACAATGATCGAAAGCAGCTGGCATCCAGGTTACAGCAGCAGCCCACGACAGCAGCACGGAAGCCCCGTGGTTTCACCATAGCCTGGGTGACGCACACCCACCTGATTCCCCTACTCAGCATGTCTTCAAACGCAGACTCTGCCAGGTCCGCTCGGCCCACGTCGCCGTACCCCTTCACCAGACTCCCAAACGTAGCCACCGTCGGCGCACACCCCGGCTGCGCCAACAGCTTCTCGTACACATTCCCCATCTGCCGCCACTTGCGCGCGCGTGCCAACGCCGCGAGCACAGAGTTGAAGGCGGCGATGTGCGGAGGCGTGCCGGCGTCCTTCATGCGGTCTAGCGTGGCAACAGCAGTTTGCCACTGGCCTGCTGCTGCGTACGATGTGATCAAGGCGCCCCACGACACCTGAATGGCATGCCACAGGAGAAGGGGTCTCTCTTGTCCAGAGTTTAGGCATAGCAACACTGACATCTCATGCAACAACGACTCATACATCTCCCCGATCTGTCACCAGATGGGCACATGAGCCAATGAGGACAAGAGCCAATGCAGTAAGGAGCCGATGCGGCAACAAGCCGATGCAGCAACAAGCCGATGCAGCAACGAGCCAATGCAGCAACGAGCCGATGCAGCAACAAGCAAATGCAGCAACGAGCCAATGCAGCAACGAGTCGATGCAACAACGAGCCAATGCAGCAACAAGCAAATGCAGCAACGAGCCAATGCAGCAACAAGCAAATGCAGCAACGAGCCAATGCAGCAACAAGCAAATGCAGCAACGAGCCAATGCAGCAACAAGCAAATGCAGCAACGAGCCAATGCAGCAACGAGCAAATGCGGCGAATACAGAGTTGAGCATTGCAACATGCAGAGTTGAGCACCGCTGTCTGCTATAGACCCGCTGCTGTGTGCGCTCTGATGAGGGCGCACCAGGACACCTGAAGAGGGGGGTTCGCCGGTCAACCAGACCCACGCAGGCGCAGGCGAAGGCGCAGGCGCAAAGGCAGGCGCAGGGAAAAAGGCACGCACAGGCGAAGGCGCGGGCACAGGCAAAGGCGCGGGCACAGGCAAAGGCGCGGGCGCACGCAAAGGGACAAGCGCAAGCGAAGGCGAAAGGTGCAGGTGCACTCGTAGGCGAAGGCTTAGGCGCAGGCGCAAGGGTAAGCACAGGCACAAGAAGGCGCAGGCACACGTAGACGCAGGCCGAAGGTGCACACGCAGGCGCAGGCCGAAGGTGCACTCGCGGGCGCAGGCCGAAGGTGCACTCGCAGGCGCAGGCCGAAGGTGCACTCGCAGGCGCAGGCTGAAGGTGCGCATGCAGGCGCAGGCCGAAGGTGCACTCGCAGGCGCAGGCCGAAGGTGCACTCGCAGGCGCAGGCTGAAGGTGCACACGCAGGCGCAGGCCGAAGGTGCACTCGCAGGCACAGGCCGAAGGTGCACTCGCAGGCGCAGGCCGAAGGTGCACTCGCAGGCGCAGGCCGAAGGTGCACACGCAGGCGCAGGCCGAAGGTGCACTCGCAGGCGCAGGCCGAAGGTGCACTCGCAGGCGCAGGAGCAGGCACACGCAGGTGCATGCGCAGGTAGATGCAGGCGCAGGCGCAGGCGCAGGCCCACGCAGGTGCAGCAGAGGCACATAAAGCCGCAGGCACACGAAGGCGGAGGCGCAGGCACACGCAGGCGCAGGCGCAGGTACACGCAGGCACAGGCGCAGGTACACGCAGGCGCAGGCGCAGGCGCAGACCCACGCAGGCGGAGCCACAGGTGCAGGCACAGGTGCAGGAGCAGGAGCAAAGGCAGGCGCAGGGGCAGGCACATGCGCAAGCGCAAGGACAGGCAGGCGCAAGCACAGGCAGGTACAGGTGTAGGCACACCCAGGCGCAGGCACGGGCATGCGCAGGCGCAAGCGCAGGCACATGCAGGTGCAGGCGCAGGCACACATTGGTGCAAGTGCAAGCACAAGCAGGCTCAGGCACAGGCGCAGGCACACGCAGGCACAGGTGCAGGCGCAGGCGCACGCGCACACGCACACAGGCACAAGCGCAGGCCCACACAAGCGCAGGCACGAGTGCACGCAGGCGCACACGCACGCGAGGTTCAGGCGCAGGCACAGGCGCAGACGCAGACGCAGCGCAGGCGCAGACGCAGACGCAGCGCAGGCGCAGACGCAGACGCAGCGCAGGCGCAGGCGCAGGTACAGGCACAGGCGCAGGCCCAGGCGCAGGCACAGGCACAGGCGCAGGCGCAGGCACACCCAGGCGCAGGCGCAGGCACACCCAGGCGCAGGCACACCCAGGCGCAGGCGCAGGCACATGCAGGCGCAGGCGCAGGCACAAACATGCGCAGGTGCAGGCTCACGCAAGCAGATGCAGGCGGAGATGCAGTGCAGGCGCAGGCACAGGCGTAGGCGAAGGCACATGCAGTGCAGGCGCAGGCACAGGCGTAGGCGAAGGCACATGCAGGCGCAGGCGCAGGCACAGGCGTAGGCGAAGGCACATGCAGGCGCAGGCGCAGGCACAGGCGTAGGCGAAGGCACATGCAGGCGCAGGCGCAGGCACACGCAGGCCCAGGCGCAGGCCCGCGCAGGTGTAGGCGCAGGCCCACACAGGCACAAGCACAGGCGCAG
>SZWC01005448.1:66600-77428 GCA_023375785.1 Penium margaritaceum | reverse complement strand
AAGGCACATGCAGGCGCAGGCGCAGGCACAGGCGTAGGCGAAGGCACATGCAGGCGCAGGCGCAGGCACAGGCGTAGGCGAAGGCACATGCAGGCGCAGGCGCAGGCACAGGCGTAGGCGAAGGCACATGCAGGCGCAGGCGCAGGCACACGCAGGCCCAGGCGCAGGCCCGCGCAGGTGTAGGCGCAGGCCCACACAGGCACAAGCACAGGCGCGGGAGAGGGTGCTTGGCGCAGGTGCAGGCACAAAGGCAGGCGCAGGCTCAAAGGCAGGTGCAGGTGCAAAGGCAGGTGCAGGCCCATCCAGGCGCAGGCGCAGGAGCAAGCAAGTGCAGGCTGTGCCTGCACCTGCCAGGCGCAGGCACACCCAGACGCAGTCGCAGGCACACGCAGGTACAGGTGCAGGCACACCCAGACGCAGTCGCAGGCACACGCAGGTACAGGTGCAGGCACAGGCAGACGCCGGCACAGGCACATGAAGGCGCAGGCGCAGGCGCATGCAGGCGCACGCGCAGGCGAAGGCACACACTGGGACAGGTGCAGGCGCAGGCACAGGTACACGCTGGGACAGGCGCAGGCACAGGCGCGGGCACAGGCACACGCAGGGGCAGGCGCAGGCTTCACGCCGGGGCAGGCGCAGGCACACCGAGGTGCGAGCACAGGCACAGGCACATGCAGACGCAAGCTCAGTGCCCACGCAGGCAGAGGCGCAGGCCTACGCAGGTGCAAGCGCAGGCCCCTGAGGGCGCAGGCTCATGCCCTTGCAGGTGCAGGTGCAGGCGCAGGTGCAGGCGCATGCAGTCGCGAAGACAGGGGCAGGCGCAGGCGCAGGCGCAGGCACACGCAGGCGCAGGGCCTGCGCCTGCGTGTGCCTGCGCATGCACAGGTGCAGGCACGCGCACGCGCAAGCGCAGGTGCAGGCGCAGGCGCAGGCGCAGGCGCAGGCGCAGGCGCAGGCACACCTAGCGCAGGCGCAGGCAAACGCAGACGCAGGCCTATGCTGCTCTGTGAAGATCGAGATGGAGATCGAGATCGGGAGATCGATTCAGTACACAGGAGTAGGGAGATCGAGATCGAAGATCGACATGTGAAAAAAAGTGCTTGGATGGGCCAGAGACTTTCTACACCTATGCAGCTCACCGTGTTGTACACAGCTTGTCTATTACAAATGTATGACTAATTTTTTGTTCTACATGAAGTACACACTTCACCCGGGTTCAAGTCATTCATTTGTCTTGGTGGTGTATTCCACCTCCCCTGTTTTTGTGGAAAAGGTCTTGGCCTGGAGAAAAAAAATGACCGCTGCTGGGCGTCATGTTTGCGCATGTGGCAGTAGACTGCATGTCAGCCCCGACCGCACGTCCTTTCGCCCAGGGCCTTCCGAAGGCGCCAGGCCCTGCCTAGAGCCTTTTCTGCGCGGTCCACATGGTTCGTCCTGCTAGCTCGTAGCCCCACCAGTCGGTTTGCGAAGTCAAAGCAAGAGGGTTCCAGCCAGGCAGCTGACCTACTCTACCTCGCGAATCGTGACCTGTCGGGGGATTGGGGGAGGGGCGTGGTGGGAGGGGGTGGGGGGGGGAGCTGGCCGGCAGCTTTGCGAGCCGCTCAGCGGCTAACTGCCGTCGACGCGGGGAACCGAAGATCGATTCGTCGACCTGAGTCGACGATCACGATTCACGATCTCCCCAGGGAGATCAAGAATCGAGAGCAGCATAGACGCAAGCATAGGCGCATGCAGGTGCAGGCGAAGGCACTAGCAGGTGGAGGGGCAGGCCCACACAGGTGCAGGCGCATGCCCACACAGGCGCAGGCGCAGGCAAACGCAGGCGCAGGCACAGGCGCAGGCACAGACATACAGAGGCGCAGTCGCAGGCACAGGCGCAAGCACAGGCGCAGGCGCAAGCACAGGCACAGGCACAAGCACAGGCACAGGCGCAAGCACAGACACACGCAGGCGCCGGCACAGGCACACCCAAGCACAGGAGCAGGCACAGGCACTTGCACACAAAGGCGCAGGGGCAGGCACATGCAGACGCAGGTGCGGGCAAATGCAGGCGCACGTGCAGGCAAACGCAGGCATAGGCGCAGGCACATGCAGGCGCAGGTGCAGGCATAAGCAGGCGCAGGTGCAGGTACACGCAGGCAGAGGCGCAGGCCCATGCAGGCGCATGCGCAGTCCCCACGCAGGCGAACACTCAGGCCCACACAGGTGCAGGTGCAGGCGCAGGTTCACGCAGGCGCACACACGTGTGCAGGTGGAGGAGCAGGCGCAGGCGTAGGCAGACGCAGGCGCAAGGGCAGGCACAGACACAGGAGCAGGCGCAGCCACAGGCGGGCGCAGGTGCGGGTGCAGGCACACGCAGGAGCTGGCACAAAGCAGGCACAGACGTAGGCACAGGTGCAGGCGCAGGCGAGGGCACGGGCGCAGGCATAGGCACAGGCTTAGGCAAACGCAGGCCCAAGTTAAGGCACACGCGGGCGCATGTGCAGGCACACGCAGGCACAGCCCCAGGCGCAGGTGCAGGTGCAGGCACACGCAGGGGCTGGCACAATGCAGGCACAGACGCAGGTGCAGGTGCAGGCGCAGTTGCAGGGGCAGGCACAGGTGCAGGCGCAGGCGTAGGTGCAAGCGAAGGCACAGGCGCAGGCGCAGGTGCAGGCATAGGCGCAGGCTTAGGCAAACGCAGGTCAGGTTCAGGCACACGCAGGCGAATGTGCAAGCACACGCATGCACAGGCGCAGGCACATGCAAGCACAGGCACAGGCCCGTGCAAATGCAGGCGCAGGCCCATACAGGCGAAGGCGCAGGCCCATGCAGATGCAGGGGCTGGCCCACGCAGGCGCAAGCACGGGTGCTGGTTTACGCAGGCAGAGGCGTGGGTGCTGGCGCAGGCACAGGCATGGGCGGGGGCCCGGGAGCAGGCATGGGCGTGGGCGCAGGCGCAGGCATGGGTGCGGGCGCGAGCGTGGGTGCGGGTGCGGGAGCGGGCGTGGGCGTGGGTGCGGGCGCGGGGGAAGGGGCCGGGCGCGGGCGCTCGCGCAGGCACAAACTCACGTGCAGACGCAGGCGCAGGCACAAACTCACATGCAGACGCAGGCGCAGGAACACCCAGGCACAAGAAAGGCGCAGGCGCCGGAGGAGGCACACACAGGTGCAGGCACCTGCAGGCGCAGGTGCAGGCACGCGCAGGCACGGGCGCGGGCATATGAAGGCGCAGGCGCAGGCACACACAGGCGCAGGCGCAGGCACATGTAGGCTAAGGAGCAGTCACACGTAGGACTAAGAGGTGGCCTGGATCCACGTGCACCAACCGCACTTGCATACCCAGTGAGTATGGGTATCACACATACTCTCCTTCTCTGCCTCCTCAGGGTCAAGCTGGTCCAGCGGCACGGCCTTCACCGCGCACGCGTCGATCACTGAGTTGGGCCTCATGTCGGCAAAGCCGGAACTCGCATAGTACTTGAAGCCTCCGTCCAGTAGTGATAGTACTCAGGGCTTGAGCTCCGCAGAGTTTTCCTTTTTAAGTCGCTCTGCAAAGCGACTTAGAAAACTAGAACTCGCAAAGTAGTTGCACTTGAAGCGTCTGTCCAGCACTGACAGCACTGACAGCACTGACAGCACTGACAGCACTGACAGCACTGACAGCACTGACAGCAATGACAGCACTGACAGCACTGACAGCACTGACAGCGCTGACAGCACTCCAGGCTTCAGCTCAGCAACGGAGAGCACGTGGCCTGGGAGCATGCCCATCTGGCACGTGGCCTGGGAGCATGCCCATCTGGCACGTGGTTGCGGGGATGATCATGCTGTCCACCTGCTTCTCCCAGAAAGGCGACTGGTGGGGCAGCACGGAGTTCAGCGTGATCTTGTCGGGCAGGGCAGCGTAGATCTTTCGGCCTTGACCTAATGGTTCCAACTTGTTTCGTAACGTATCAAACGAAGAGCGAATCGTGAAAGGTGCGGTCTGGTAAAGTTTCTGCTTGGAACGTTTCGGTGTCAACTCCGACCTCGAAAGTCAATCTTGCGCCTCAAGGTTCATCATTCAGCACCAACATGCAGAAACATGCATCTCAGTAACCAGAAAAAGAAAAGAAGTGAAAGAAGTGAAAGATGTACCTGGTTCGGTTGAGGGCCATCCGCCAACATGTTCTCCAACACAGCCTCCGCCTCCCTCCACTGCCCCGCTCGCCCATACGCGGAAATCAGCGACGTCAGCGTCACCTCGTTTGGCTCGCACCCACGCTCCCTCATCCTCCTCACCACGTCCTCCGCCACGTCAGCCCTAGCGCCGACCGCACACGCACTGACCACGCTTGTCCACGTCACCAGGTTCGGCGTAACCCCCCTCGCCTCCATCCTCCCCACCACCCACAGCGCCGCCTCCCATTGTCCTACTGCGCCACATGCAGCAACGGCAGCGGAGTAGGCCACCACATCCGCCTCCGTCCCTCGCTCCTCCATCTCCCTCAGGAGAGACAGTGCTTCCCTCGGCCGCCGTGCCCGTGCACACGCAGTGATGGCGTCGGTGTACATCGCGAGGGAAGGGGATATTCCTTGAGAGAGGGAGTCATAGATCACAGCGCAAGCAGCTTGCCAGCGGGCTGCGCCAGCACACGCTGCAGTAACCTGCTGCACTGAAGTAGTAACCTGCTGCATTGAAGCAGACGAGGTTGCTGCCCCCGTCTCCTTTCCCTTACTTGCACCATCGGAAGAATGGTGCACAGGACCGAAATACTGCTGCAGCGCAGTTTTCCAGTCCTGCTCTGCACAGAAAAGTAGGCTCAAATAGACAGGGGCACAGAGCAAAGGAACGGTCGGAGGATAAGCAAGGACAAAAACTGGCAGCCTAGGGAAGCGGGGATTGGTACTGTCGGGTGGAATGAGACGACCAAAACGTGGTCTACGACATGGCGACAGCGCATGACAAATGAACCAGATGTGGAAAATGACGCAGTCCACGGCAGGCTGGCATGCCAGCTAACAAACCAGAACGGCACAGTCTTTTCTTACGAGCAACAGGATACAAAGTTGAACCACCAATGATCCCAAATGCACATGCTTGTGATTGCCATCCAAAATCCTGACAATGATACGACATCATCATGACGATGATATGATGTCATCATGAAAACAGTATGACATNAGGGAAGGGGATATTCCTTGAGAGAGGGAGTCATAGATCACAGCGCAAGCAGCTTGCCAACGGGCTGCGCCAGCACACGCTGCAGTAACCTGCTGCACTGAAGTAGTAACCTGCTGCATTGAAGCAGACGAGGTTGCTGCCCCCGTCTCCTTTCCCTTACTCGCACCATCGGAAGAATGGTGCACAGGACCGAAATACTGCTGCAGCGCAGTTTTCCAGTCCTGCTCTGCACAGAAAAGTAGGCTCAAATAGACAGGGGCACAGAGCAAAGGAACGGTCGGAGGATAAGCAAGGACAAAAACTGGCAGCCTAGGGAAGCGGGGATTGGTACTGTCGGGTGGAATGAGACGACCAAAACGTGGTCTACGACATGGCGACAGCGCATGACAAATGAACCAGATGTGGAAAATGACGCAGTCCACGGCAGGCTGGCATGCCAGCTAACAAACCAGAACGGCACAGTCTTTNGCCGCCTCCCATTGTCCTACTGCGCCACATGCAGCAACGGCAGCGGAGTAGGCCACCACATCCGCCTCCGTCCCTCGCTCCTCCATCTCCCTCAGGAGAGACAGTGCTTCCCTCGGCCGCCGTGCCCGTGCACACGCAGTGATGGCGTCGGTGTACATCGCGAGGGAAGGGGATATTCCTTGAGAGAGGGAGTCATAGATCACAGCGCAAGCAGCTTGCCAGCGGGCTGCGCCAGCACACGCTGCAGTAACCTGCTGCACTGAAGTAGTAACCTGCTGCATTGAAGCAGACGAGGTTGCTGCCCCCGTCTCCTTTCCCTTACTTGCACCATCGGAAGAATGGTGCACAGGACCGAAATACTGCTGCAGCGCAGTTTTCCAGTCCTGCTCTGCACAGAAAAGTAGGCTCAAATAGACAGGGGCACAGAGCAAAGGAACGGTCGGAGGATAAGCAAGGACAAAAACTGGCAGCCTAGGGAAGCGGGGATTGGTACTGTCGGGTGGAATGAGACGACCAAAACGTGGTCTACGACATGGCGACAGCGCATGACAAATGAACCAGATGTGGAAAATGACGCAGTCCACGGCAGGCTGGCATGCCAGCTAACAAACCAGAACGGCACAGTCTTTTCTTACGAGCAACAGGATACAAAGTTGAACCACCAATGATCCCAAATGCACATGCTTGTGATTGCCATCCAAAATCCTGACAATGATACGACATCATCATGACGATGATATGATGTCATCATGAAAACAGTATGACATCATCACAACGATGATATGACATCATAACGACAACGGTCTGACGTCACAATAATCTCACATTATGACGTTGACGGTCGGACGACATGAAAGCAGCACAGCTCTCACACTCACCGGAGGCAACTGCGTCACAGCCCTACTCCAGTCGGTCCCAGTAGAGCCGTCAGCTCCGCTCCTACTGCAATCCCTTGCCGTGATGGAAGCCTTCGCGCCGCCCCCACCGGCTCTGGCCTTCCGGCTAACGCCCATGGGCCGGGCCCTTCTGCAGGCGTCACCATCACTTACGCCATCACTGTCACCATCACTGACACGGCCTTGTGCGTCAGCAACAGGCCTGGCTGCCTGCTGGCCTGATGGTTGCTTATAAACAGTTGGGCCCTTAGAGTCTCTGTTGTTGCTGCTGCTGCTGCTGCTGCTGCTGCTGCTGTTGCTGCTGCTGGTGCTGATTGCGCTGAAGCTACTGGTCGGTTTGGCGATGCTGCTAGTGACTGTTGAACCCTCTGAAACGGCGCCTCTGCTTCTGCTCTTGGTTTTGCTGCTGGTGCTGGTGATGGCGCTGCTGCCACTAATGGTGTTGGCGCTGCTGCCACTAATGGTGTTGGCGCTGC
Organism: Penium margaritaceum; assembly: GCA_023375785.1. NCBI lineage: Eukaryota > Viridiplantae > Streptophyta > Zygnematophyceae > Desmidiales > Peniaceae > Penium > Penium margaritaceum. Next base: position 70,442 of record SZWC01005448.1, on the reverse strand, counting down.
TGCCACTAATGGTGTTGGTGCTGGTTTTGTCGTCGCTGCCGCCGTTGCTGCTGTTGCTGCTGCTGCTGCTGCTGCTGCTGCTGCTGCTGCTGCTTCTGACACTAATGCCGATGGTGGTGGCGGTGGTGTTGGTGGTGGGTTCAGAACCAACGCCACCAACGCCAACGACACCGCTGGGCTCTTCCCAGTGAGTGCAGTCGCGATCCGTTCGCCGGCCTAGTCCGTGTGTGTCGTCAAGGCCGAGCGTGGTCCCACACGTCGTGCGTTGACTCTGCACGGCGCCACCATAGCTACAGCACAAACCTCTCTCTCTGCTAGCGTCAAGCCGCCATACATCAGCATGCAGCCAAGCTTCTTGCTCAGCATCGCTGCCCAAACTCCCGTCTTTTCCGTCAAGCAGCAACGGGCGGGCAGGCCTCGGTGACTTGCCTCCAGTGACCCCTCCACATCGGCATCCCCCTGAACTCTCAGCTTCCGCTGTCCATTCCCCAGAAGCAGCAGAAGCAGTGGCAGCAGCAGCCACAGGGGCATCGCTGTCACTACCAGCAGCAGAAACTTGCACTCTTGAGACACTCAGCCGATGGTGTCCTGTCCCTGACCGACTGCTCCTCCCCCTCTGCCGCTCAATGTCTCTCCTCCCATCCAGCCCTCCACCGCGTCGCACTACACTGCGCCCGACACTATCCTCCGCACCCCTGCCAGCCAAACAAGGCCCTCCACACCCAGCTGTACATAGGAATAGGTCAGCCATGGGTCTCTGTGAGGAGGGACCACAGGAAAGGGATCTCGACCTTCCCTTGGCTAGGCAGCATCCACGGAGGGCTAGGCCGAGAAACGGCTCGACTACTGACGAACGCCTGGGGCAACCGTGGAGGCGGCCGTTGTTTGGCCCATCGTGATGCGGCCTTATTGCACGCGCAAAGCCCGACCTCGACCCCTCGGTCCATTTGCAATGCCAGCGCTCTTGCATTGACTTGCACGGGCTGTGCGCCGCAGCAGCGCTGTTTCGCCATCCTGCTGCTGCTGCTGCTGCTGCTTGAGCTTTCGGAATATCGACATCATGACATGCGGTGCGAGATCGGTGCTGCAGTGAGCCCACCCGCAGAATGCCACTGCAGCAGCAGTTGCTGCTGCTGCTGCTGCAGCTGATGGTGGTGCTGGTGGAGGTGTAGCTGCTGTTGATGTTGGGGATGGTCGCGGTGGAGCTGCTGTTTATGCGGCTCAGTTCCGGGAATGCATGATGGCATGATAGCATTTTATCTGTTTCGTTGGAGACACCTGAGGAATCTAGACACTCCCGCGGCTGCTGCTGCTGCTGCTGCTGCTGCTGCTGCTGCTGCTGCTGCTGCTGATGATGACGACGACGGCGGCAGCGGCGGCGGTGGCGGTGGCAGCGGCAGCCGTGGCGGCGGCGGCGGCGACGATGACGACGATGACAACGACAACGACGACGACGGCGGCGGCGGCGGCGGCGGCGATGACGATGACGACGACGACGACGACGACGACGACGACGACGACGACGACGACGACGACGACGACGACGACAACGACGACGACGACGATGACGACGATGACGACGACGACGATGACGATGATGACGGCGATGACGATGATGGTGACGACAGTAACGACGACGATGATGATGAGGATGATGGTGAAGATGATGATGTGGCGTCGCAAATGAATGAAGCAAGAAGCTGACTCAGCACAACATGTGGAGCTCAGCAGCGCTACTGCCAGACATGCACGACGACATGTTCCTAGTTTCCTTCGCTTTATCAGCAACGCCGAGAATTGAGCAAATCCCTTGAAAACACGCCCTCGCAGCCATGGCCGTCGCCGATGTGGCTGCGGCTGATGTGGCTGCTGATTGGTTGCTGACGTGGCCGCAGACGATGTGGCTCAGACTGAGAAAAGCACGACTGGGGCTTCAAGTCCGGTGGTGGTGGAAGATGTTCTACTAGAGCTCGTATTGCGTAGAGCCCAAAATTTTTGCGGTGGAACGAAGCACCTCGGATGCAGAGAGTGCCACGCCTGAACTGAAGAAACTGGAACAAAATTTCTCAACCTCAGGAATCTCAGGAGGGCGAATATTGTTCATGCTCGTCAGCTCATTGCGCGGTTCCGCGGGAGACCTCCCTCCATCCCGCAACGCCGATCACATCAACCAGCACTTGCTGCTTCTGCTGCCTGCTGCTGCTGCTGCCGCCGCTGCCGCCGCTGCCGCCGCTGCTGCTGCAACCGCTCTGGTCAATCGGGGCACGAGCCAACGAAAAAATGTATTGCCGCCGGGTCGTCCTATGCGACCCTTGATGCAACAAGCAGTTCACCGCCCGGATTCTTCGTCCGTAGACGCGGTTAGCAGCAGGATGCACTTTCGTGGTGGTTTCCAGGCGATTGGCACGGTCCGGGTGGAACCCAGAGGCAAATCGTCTGGGGGCGACAGGAAGGGGACGGAAATGGGACGTACATGCTAAAAGAGGGTACTGTTCGGTATAACATATTTTCAGCCAGGCCTCTCAAGGTTCGCGACATAGCTTTGAAAAAGCAGATGATTCTTAAAACTTTCTGACCGTAAAACCATCTTGCGTTTCTTAATCTCGAATTGGAAGACTTTTCCGGGCACTTAAGCGGCCACCTTCGCCCAGAAAGCCTGTTTTTCTAGAGAGATTGGAAGGGGGCTACTTATCGATCGTCACCAATGAAGTGTCCAAACTCGAAAACAAAGCGGTTTGGTTCTTCAGCAGGTTCCCATTCTCTCTTGCCTTTGGAATCGGCCCGTTACCGTCGATTTCCGAGGTATAAGAGAATTGACACGGGTAATAATTAAGTCCAAACACATCCTTGACTGCTTGCCGCACGCAAGCGACTCGAGCGGATGTTGGCTGGGGGGTCGCTGGAAGGCATCGCTAGTGGGCAGCGACATCTCCAAGCAGCGAAATCTACAAGCAGCGAAATCTCCAAGCAGCGAAATCTCCAAGCAGCGAAATCTCCAAGCAGCGAAATCTCCAAGCAGCGAAATCTCCAAGCAGCGAAATCTCCAAGCAGCGAAATCTCCAAGCAGCGAAATCTCCATCTGCGAAGTCGCAGCGCTGAAGTCGGAAGGCAAGGGTGCAAGTAAGAAGTTCTCTCGTTCGTGGCTTCTGAGTTGTTTGGAACGAACGCGACGTGCGAAGCTGTTTAGCAGGCTGCCTTTTCGTCTCTGCCCTCTGCTGTTGTCGAAGGAGGCTAGTGAGCGCCTGCAACGGCACGAGCCAGTCCCCACGTGTGCTGTCTTGCCAGTGCCTTCGCGGAAGCTACTCTCCCAGTTCCCAAGCCAGATTTCAGCGTTGAGTAGTTCGTCTCTTCTGACTCTCACCAGGGACAGTCCACACGCCGCACCGTCCCCACCATTCGCACCAGCCCATCGCCAAAGCTTGTCGAAGACCCTCTCTATTCGAACACGCCGCGTTTTCCAGCTGTGCGCGTCTTGCCACGCACACAGCTCAAAAAATTTCCTCTGCCTGCGTCGCTTCTCGCTTTCCATGCCACACAGAGTTCGCACGTAGAAACATCGAGCCACCAGCCATGAATCCCGCCGGGGCTGCTTCTGCTGCTGCTGCGCCTGGTGCTGCGGCCAATGGTTCTGCTGCGGCAGCATCTCAGGCAGCAGCTGGTCAGAGCAGCACGCAGCAGCAGACTGCTGCTGTGGCGAAACAGCTGTGCAGCGGATGCGGGGCAGGAGGGTCGGACCTTTACGCGTCTGAGTGTTCCCACCTCACCCTCTGCACCAACTGCGGCAGGGTGGGTCGTGCCTACATCCTCTCTCTCTCTCTCTCTCTCTCTCTCTCTCTCTCTCT
>SZWC01005448.1:20781-30867 GCA_023375785.1 Penium margaritaceum | reverse complement strand
ACAAAATTCAAACAAAAACAAGGAAAAAGTGAGGAGAAAAAAACAAAAATCAAACAAAAACCTCCTTACCAGACACAAAGGGGAGGCTGCCGCACCCCCAAGCGTCTGAGAAAACAGTCGTAACAGCAACCCACAGCAGCAGCGACAGCAGCAGTCCCACTGCCGAGCCCAGCAGCACGACCTGTCGCCAGCTCACTCCCCTGAGCCTTTCTCTCCACACCGCAAAACGACGAAACCAATTCGCCCCTGCTTTCCTCAGAAAGTAGTCCCGCGCTCTGTTCCCTTGCCGCCCTTGGCTGCTGTGCAAGGGAAGGGAATGGAATGGAAGGTGCGACTGCCCCGCATGCTGCCGCGCTGACGTGGCGTGTTGACGCTGGCGCACGCCTCGGCCGGCGGCTGGCTTAGAGCTCCGGCCAAAGCCCAGCTGACTGAGAATCATTGTGCCACGTGTCGCAACATGCGTGGCTGGTCCCTGACCAACCCCACCCCCTCGCCCCTCTCCCCCAGATATCCCCCCCGAGATTGCTCTCGGCTTGACCGCGGAGTCGTCTCCGGCGCGCAGGACACGTGAGATGGTCTGGGAGCGGGTGCTCTCTTCTCGAGTGAGGCAGCGAGCGCTGTGCTCGAGTCTCCCTGGTTCACGCTCTCGGTTTGGCGGAGACGAGTCGTGTGGCCGACGCGGGGCGCTGGGAGCTCGTGTGGCCCCTGTCCATTGCGCTATGCAACGGGGCAAATCCGCTGCGAAGCCGTTTCCCGTGACGAAAAGACGCATGTACCCACCTATGCAGACTTGACACATCTAGCTTCAGAAAAGTCATGCCAATACAGCATGGCCTGATACACAACACGTGTTACACAACACGCAAACACAAATTAAATTGATTCATGCGTAAAATGTAGCAGAGCAATCACGAAGTAAACGAATTACATTTGCATTATGTGGGATAACAAGTCACTTCACTGTTATGAACATTGTGAAAAGAGGCGAGCGTGTGATGAGGATGAGCCAAACGAAAAAGATTCATGATTAAGGTCTCGAAAAGCCGAGTGCGTATGAGTTTGTGATGACACTTGTCAGTCTTTAGAGACCACCGAGAATTTAGGGGGCTTCAAGAATTTGACAAGTCCACCATAAAAACGGTCTAATGTCATCATGAAGTCGATCAAATAATACAAAATATCCACATGGTTCGTGATGAAACCTATGAGCTTTCCAGATGTGGTCTTATTTGTCAATGACTTTTGTAGTGTAACAACGCTGCTTTTGGCACTAGGCCAAAATGCCCTCCCCTTGTTGACACAATAAAATAGAAGCCGACACATACTTCACTATAAAAGTTTCGAGAAAATCAACCATTCTTTAGCTTGAGGAACTTGTGATAATAAAATACGTAAGACTTCCCCTTGAAACACAATGTTTGTACACTTCCATTGATCAATAGTGAGTTTCTACTACAATATTTAGTGAAGAAATGACAAACTTCTTGTACGTTCCTATACATCCTGTCACAAAAAAATGTCATGCCACTTCACTTAGTCACTTTGCTACATCAATGGTGTCGAATGATGTCTTCAATCACGTACTATGTATCCTCCTCCACTTGGCTATGAAGTCGCAAGGATGCCAAAGTTCTCATAAAGGTCTGTACACGGCTTTGATGAGGTACATGGTATAAAGTGAAATGAAAATTTAATTATTTGCTTGCATCAAGGATGTGTAAGCATATGTTTATGAAAGCTTGAATCCAAAGCATGGACTTTTTTAATATTTTTTTCAAATATGTTCAAATTGTCAGACTAGGCATTTAATGTAAAAATATTTGATGGATGGGCAAACATATCCGAGCTGTTGTGTCTGCGACACAGCAGCTCTTTCGAACGCTGGTACGGCACTCGTGCCGACCTTCGTCTCGCTCGTGTCTGGGGTAGCATTGCGTCCGTCTGGCTCCCCGAGGATTTGCGCGAGGGCAAGCTCTCTCCGCGTGGGCGCCTTTGTCCCTTTCTGGGTGTTTCTGCCCAGTCCAAGGCCTGGCACTTCTGGGATCAGGAGCGCCAGGGGGTCGTTGAGTCTCGTGACACCCTCTTTCTCGAGTCGCTCTTTCTCCGTGACCTGAGTCGCCCTGCGCCCTCTGCCCCCTTGTTCCCGCTCACTCTGTTGTTGGGGGGAGGTCGGTCCTGCTGTCTTTCCAGCCCCTACAGTCCCTGCTGCCGGACCTGCCCTGCAGCCATCTCCCTCGTCGCGTCCCCAGGTGTCTGACACACTGTCCTCACGGCCCGCTGTGCCTTCCCCGGTCGTGTCACCCAGTGCACCAGTCTCCCTCGCTCCTTCCTCCTCTCCTACCTCCTCTGAGTCCATCTCGCCTGCGCACTCCTCGGCGTCTCCCTCGAGTCCGCTTCTGGCAGCTGTCCCTAGTCCACCTGCTCCTACCATGGCCACTCCCACTGCTCTGCCCGGTCCTGCGCCTGTCTCACCTTTTGTCCGCGGTGGACGCCTCCGGGCTCTGCCCACACGATCTTTCAGTGTCTCCGCGTCGCACTCCCGACCGCCGCAGTCTCACCCTGAGCTGTCCCGACCAGTTCTGACCGGCATGGATGCCTTAGGCCTGGCCACAGGGGTTGTCCACCCCAACTCTGTCCTTGGGTACACGTTGCTCTTGACGGAGCATGAACGCGCTCTTGAGGCCGCTGTGCTTGACAGTGTGGCAGAGTGTCTTGCGACCACTGCAGCGCCACCCCCGTCCCCGATCCGACCACAGTCCGACAGGCACGGGCAACGTCCGACTCTCAACAGTGGGAAGCTGCCATGCAAGGTGAGCTGAGAGCACTAGACGATCATGCCGTATACGAGCTGGTCGATCTGCCGCTAGGTCGCAAAGCCATTGACGCCCGCTGGGTGTTCCGGCAAAAATACAAACCCAATGGCGAGCTTGAAAAATACAAGGCACGCCTCACTGCTAAGGGATTCTCCCAAGTCCCAGGGGTAGATTTCGACGAGACGTTTGCTCCCGTTGGTCGCTACACCACTGCTCGTGCTCTCCTCAGTCTTGTGGCTCACCATGACTGGGAACTCGAGCAGATGGACGTCAACAACGCCTTCTTGCACGGATAGTTGGATGAAGAGATCTACATGGTACAGGCACCAGGATTCACAGACGGCACCAACAGAGTCTGGAGACTACGTAAGGCCCTTTACGGCCTGAAGCAGTCTCTGAGGTGTTGGAATCAGGAGATTACCTCCACATTGGAGAAGGGCGGGTACCGTCGGAGCACAGTAGACCCTGCACTCTTTGTCACCCCAGTGCCGGCACCATTCGCTGCCATCCTTGTGTACGTTGATGACTTGCTGATCGCGTCCCCGATCCAAGAGGCTGTCGCGTCTGTGAAGTCCTTGCTACAGTCCGCATACAAGATGAAAGAGTTGGGTCCGGCTCGTGTCTTTCTGGGCATGGAGATAGAGCGTGATCGCGCTCGCCGTGTTCTTCACGTCCACCAGGCTGCCTATGTCAGGAGCCTGGGGGAGCGCTTCGCTCTCCACCTCGCTTCTGTCCCCATTGCGTCCACTCCAATGACGACTGTTGGACAACGCTTGTTGAAGACACTAGACGTGTCAAAGCTGGGGGAGCCAGTGGATGTCACTGATTATCTACGCGTGATAGGCTCCCTGATGTACCTGGCCACCACTACACGGGCTGACGTCGCCTTCGCTGTGAACTTTCTGGCCCAGTTCTCCCAGTGTCCCAGGGTACGTCACATGGAGACAGCCCTGCGTGTTGTCAGGTATGCACTCTCGACGGCACGGGTTCGGCTTTGCTATTGTGCACAGCCGTCCGTGGTCGTGGACGGGTACACTGACAGCAACTGGGCGCATGATGTGGATGCTCGTAGCCGCACGGGATACATCTTCCTTGTTGGCGGGACAGCGATCTCGTGGAAAAGTGGCAAGCAAGGCTGTGTTGTGCGTAGCTCCAGTGAGGCGGAGTATGTTGCTCTTGGCGCAGGCACGTGTGAGAGTGTCTGGCTCTGTCTTCTGTTGCAGCAGTTGCGCGTTCCCATTCGCTGCATCACTCTGCACTGTGACATTCAAAGCACAAAAGCGATTGCTAAGCACGATGGCATGCATCACACTCGCACCAAACATATCAATGTTGAACATCATTTTGTGCGTGAGCGTGTGGCTACAGGAGATGTTCAGATCGTGTCAGTTGACACCAGACAGCAGCGAGCTGACTTTCTCACAAAGGCACTGAGCGGTAACGTCTTCAAGGCAGCAGTGCACGCCGTGGGTCTGTTGTGCATTCGTGATGCGCCGGGTTGAGTTGTTGCGTCGTGCTTCTGTGTACAGTTGTCTGTCACTACTCGTGACGTCGCTGCTGTGCCTGTCCTGGTCCGAGTGCAGTTCGGCTGTGGGTCATGGGGGAGTGTTGGTTTATGTGTCAGTTCCGACGTGGTGACCTCTGGCCTTGCTGCACACTCATCACACCTGTGCAGCTGATTGACCCAAGGAGATACTGCATTCCAAGCTGGACCCCCTGTCGGTGTACGCTCTCGCCGGAGAACCTGCTTCAGCCGAGAACCTTGCAAGCAGCTCCGTCTTGGCTTTTTCACTATGCAATCGCGCTTGCAACATTTTAATGTGCTTGCCTTGCATGGATACAATTGGGGCATTGTCCCATGCTAGTTTTGTCTAGTGTGTCGGAGAAAGCCCAGGTGGACTAGGAAAAACTCCCACGAGCAAGTGGTGGTTTGAACCATCTCCTCGCGTGGGAGCGAGCGAGAGCGAGCTCGCTGCTCGCTCGCTCACTCCCGACGGGGAGCACCTCTATGATGCGTTACTCCTCCTTGTTCTCAACTAACTTTGTTGCCGTGACCTGACTTTGCGCTCTCTTGCGCCATTGCTGCAAAACCTGTCTTGGTGAGCAGCCCCAAAACAGTTGCATGCTTGCTTCCTAGCTGTGTAGCACCTCCTACACCGCACCTATAACGACTGTCGAGCGGAGACCTTGACGAAGACAGGGACCTGTTTCGTTTGAGCGTACATTGTAAATGTCGACTTCCGAATCTGATACATAGAATATGCCGCCTTCTGATCGCATCTATATCAGCGACTGCTACTCTAAAAAATTTCTATCTGAACTGTGGGCTGATAAAAGTGAATAGCGAGTCCTAAGAGAGCATAACGTCGCTGAATAGGGTCTGAGATACTTCAGTCCGACTTCGGAGCCAAGAACGTACTCCCTCGTGTCCATATTCCCCTGATGGGCTTGCCGATGGTAAGCTTTCAACCGCGCGATAGAAACATGAGGATTATCGAACGGCCAATCGCTCTTATCGATGACCCTATCGGTGTTACGCGGATGCATGGTAAGACACTATCCCATTGTGACTATTTGCCTGAATGGTCGGTCAACATGATTTTTTCTTTAACAGTTTTTTGTCTTCATAGCGTATTACAGGCTGCATGAGGTATCCGACAGTATGGCGTCTCAATTACAGGCCTCTCCGCAACTCTAAGATTTTTTCAAGCATCGCGGACAGGCGAAGAAAGGCGGGAGTGACTCCGGATCGAAGATAGGGTCTAAACAGGCACATCGCGTTAATTTCTCCTTGATGGATCTCATGTGAATATGGTGATGAAGACTTGAAGAAAATAAAACATAAAAAAGAGGATGTGACATGTTGTAATGGATTGGACGGAATCCTTGGCCGACTAGGCCAAAACTGTGGTTCTTGAGGGTCTTCGACCCTCAAGCCATCCCATCCAACCGCCCACAGGCCAGGGACCCCCGCTCGATCCACGTGGCGTTGGTTGCGCGCAACACTCCCCCCGCTAGAAGTGAGCTGTCCTTGACATCCGCACGTTGGACTCAAACCCCGGTGCTCTGATACTAATGTAACAAATTGGATGGAATCCTTGGCTGACTAGGCCAAAACTACGGTGCTTCAGGGTCTCCGACCCTCAAGCCATACCATCCAACCACCCATAGGCCAGGGACCCCCGGTCAAGCCACGTGGCATAGGCTCACAATTCACACGTGAATTGAGAAGATATTCAAATCACATTTGATTTTGTTGATATATTTTATATGTTGCATACTCAACTATAAAACCAAGTATATTGAGGTTTTGTTTTCATGAACCATTGAAATAGTCATCCTTTACTGATATAAAAAATGTAAGATCTATGAACACTTACACAATTAATTGTTTAGTTTTCCTTACCCTTTCTTACATGGGTATACCATTTATGTTGTGTGTTTTGTATTTGAGAATCCCCACACTTGTGTAGTTCCCCCCAAAAGTAGTGAGAAGTGGTGGTGTTGGATTTTTTATCACTTAAACCATTAGAATACCTTGGTTTGCAGTAGATTTAAAAGATTTTTGGGTGTGTTTATGAGTTCATACATGGGAAAGAAATAAATTCCTATTTTTTCAAGAGAGCCCGCTAGGGGCTACTACTATGGTTCTTGACGTCATTCCATGTATAATTAAACTTTCATTGCGTAGTGTAAGTAAGAAAGGAGGATTTGTGAGGGGCTTTCCATTCTTTTGAAGGCAAGGGTCCTGAATAGAGGTCAGAAAAATAAAGTCGGCAACCACAGTCTACGGACATCTGGCGCCATGTTTAACTTCATCCCCCCCCACATTCGACAACCCTGAATTGCAGGAGTTGTTGCAAGGTGTTGGGTGGTGCGGAGGGTCAGGGCTCGAATAAGGGGTCAGCTACGCAAAATATACTTCTTTCAGCACCAATTAAGGGCCACAATGCTAAAAATATACTTTTTGGCACCAGTGACGTGCAGACTTGCCGGGACGGCATGGAAAACCCTTGCCGTAGGGCCATGTTTTATGATACAAATCCGAACCGCGGGCAGTTCACGTAAAGCCTTCTTTTCGCTCCCTGTCGCGATTGTTGTGCCACCGACAACAGTTCTGTCGTCTTTGCCAGCACTGCTAGCGCCAGCGTCTCCGTGGCCACCACGACCGTTGCCACCACCGCCATCGTCAGGAGTGCCGTCGCCAGCAGCCGCATTGGTAGCAGTAGTAGTAGCAGTAACAAACTGGAGAAGTAGCCACAACAGCAGCGGCAGCAGTACTGGCGGCTCCTTAAGAAGCAGCGGCATCCGCAGCGACAGTAGCAGCTACAGCGGCAGCAAGAGCGGTAGCGGCAGCAGTTGTGGCCGCGACGGTGGCAGCGACAGTAACAACGGCAGCGACAGCGGTAGAGGCAGCCGCAGTGGCAATGGCGGGGCAGCAGCGGCAACAGTAGGACCATCAATAGCAGTAGCAGCATCAGAAGAAGCAGTAGCAGCAGCAGCAGAGGCGGGCAACAGCAGCGGGTGGCAACAACAACGGTGGCGGTGGCTGCGGCGACGGCAGCAGCGGCAACTGCAGCAGCAGCAGCAGCAGTAGCAACAGCAACAGAAGCAGCAAGAGTAGCCGCGTTGTCACCACTCGCGTGCAGCAAGACACCACTAAGGTGGCTGTGCTACAACCACCGCCACCGCCCTTCCTTCTGTGTAAGTGTTTGTGGGGCGGAGGGGTGTGGAGCGTGAGGTGAGTGGGCCCTGTGGGAGGTGTGGGGTTGTGTGGGAGTGTCGTGCGTGTGGGGCAAATGGAGTGTGTGGGGGTGTGGGGGTGTGTGGGAGTGTGGTGTGCGCGAGGCAAATGGAGTGTGCGGGGGTGTTGGGTTGTTACTACAACTCGCGCTGCTACTGCTTGCGTTGCTGCTGCTCGCCTTGCTGCTCGCCTTGCTGCTCCTGGTGCGTGTGTGCGTCCTATTGGCGCTACTGCTGCTGCGGCTCGCAGCATGACAGGGCATGGCAGCCCACAGCCGGGCATAGCAGGCCACGGCATGGCCAGGGACCACCCGGCGGAGCTAGGCAGAGCACGGCAGGGCAGGGCAAGACATCGCAGACTACGGCAGCAGATGGCAGGCCACAGTAGCGTATGGCAGGCCACTGCAGCGTATGGCAGTTCACAGCAGCGTATGGCAGGCCACAGCAGCGTATGGCAGGCCACAATAGCGTATGGCAGGCCACAACAGCGTATGGCAGGCCACAGCAGCGCATGGCAGGCCACAACAGCGTATGGCAGGCCACAGCAGCGTATGGCAGGCCACAGCAGCGTATGGCAGGCCACAGCTGTGTATGGCAGGCCACAGCAGCGTATGGAAGGCCACAGCAGCGTATGGCAGGCCACAGCAGCGTATGGCAGGGCGGGGCATGGTTTGTGAGCGCCCGAGAGAGTCCCGTAGGGCATGGCAGGATGGGGCAGGGCACGGCAGGGCACGGCATGTCAAAGCAGGGCATTGCATGGCTCCACATGACACAATTATTGCACGGCAGGACATGTTACATGTCGGGGTGGACACCGTTAATCGATGTGCTTTTAATGAGAGCACTCTTGTGAAAGACAGGGTTTTTTCTAATTTGTATTCATAGAGGAGAAGATTCATCATGGCGTCCACGGGTTCAGTCACGGAGGCAGGCACTCCCACCGTCACAGTCATGGCTATAGTCACAACCACTGTCACTGTCACTACCACTGCCACTGCCACGGTCACTGTCACTGTCACTGCCACTATCACTGTCATTGCCACTGTCACTGTCACTGCCACTGCCACTGCCACTGCCACACTGCCACTACCACTGCCACTGTAAATCTCACGAGAAAGGAGGTGGGCACAGCAGAGCAACTCGTTCTCTCATGGCACTTCTCCGCCATCGTCCACCCAACCATACACAAGATCCGCGTCCCTCTTTCCTCCAGTCTCTTCTGAAATCCTGCCTGCTATCTCACACTTTTCCTTCCCTCCATCCCCCATCCACCTCACCCTGCCTGTTCTCCAGGCAGTGGTGCCTCTCATCCTCCTTCACCTATGCCCCGCCTGCACCCTATCCCTTCCCTCGTTCTCTTCTCAACACCAGAACATGGAGCCATGGAGCAACCTGCCCTACCTCCTCGAGCCCGCCGCCCTCATGCTCATCGCCACGGCGGTCGCGGTCGCGCTCATGTCCGCGCATCGTGCGCTGATCCACGAGAAGGAGTCGGAGAGACGTCGCGACCTATCGGACACCAGCGTGACTCTGGACGGCACGCATGCGCTACTGGTCCCGCTCGCCTCCTCCGCTTCTCTCCGCCTCATGTTCTACCTGTTTGCTGCGGTGTCGTACCTGGTTACTGTGTTCACCGCCGTCGCAGCAGCCTCCTCCGTGGCCTTTGCTCTCTCGCCGGTCGCGGCGCAAGTAACTGTCGCGCTGGGCGTAGTAGATCACCCCGTGGTCGTCCTGCGGAGGGGGCCAGGCGTTGGTGGCGGCGGCAGTAGTGCTCTGCTGTGGTGGGGCAACTACTGCAGGTGGTGGCGGTAATCAGCTCAGTCGGTCCCAGTTGGCGCTGGGGACTGCAAGCACAGCGTTGGTGCTGGGTTGGTTGGTGTCTGGGGACTGGCTACTGAACAACACGTTAGGAATCGCCATCTGCATCGCGTTTGTGAGCCATGTCAGGCGACCCAACATCAAGGTTTGTTGCAAAGTCACCTTCCTTGTCGTACACACAAGTGCAATGCATTTGAAGGGTGGAGATTGCTGATTGTTTTTTAGAGCTATTGGCTGAGTTCGTCCCAGGTGGCGAACACCCTGGTCGGGCTGGCTCTGTTGACGTCGGTGCACTGGCCGCATGACGATGCTGCCAGAGTTTATGTTTCCATTTCCATAGCCATTTGCATGTCCATCTGCATTGCGTTCATGAGCCGCATCAGACTTGCCCAGCATGAAGGCTGGCTAGCTGCATTTGGCTTCGATGTATCACATGGACTCACATTGCTGTAGGGATGGAGGACCATGTGTTGCCTCCGTACGTCAGCCCTGTCCCTAATTCAATAGCAAGGGATAGGGCTGGCACATGCATGGGCATGGGCATGGGCATGGGCATGGGCATGGACATGAGTGTGGGCATGATCACGGGCGTGAGTACCCGTGCTCATGCCCGAGGCTACGCGCAGGCGTTGGCCTGGGTGTGGGTGCCCTCCTAGGCCATGTTATGGACACAGATCTGGGCACGGGTGTGGACATGGGGGGGGGGGGGGGG
>SZWC01005448.1:0-16860 GCA_023375785.1 Penium margaritaceum | reverse complement strand
TGCCTTGCTCTATCTCGTAAGGAACACCTTCCCCCCTTCCCCACCCCCTCCCCCCCCCACACACCCCCCACACCCTCCGTTTTCTCACATTCCATGCTCCCCCACTCCCCTTCCACTCCCTCCTCCCTTCCCTTCCCCCTTTCCCGTCCTTCTTGCTCTCTCTCCCTCTCTTACTGCCATCTGCTGTGCCACAAAGCCGTCCGTTGTAATGTGGCTCTGACTTGGACTGCAGGTGCCATGCACGCTGGGACCCGTTGCAGTGTTTTTATCTTTTAGACGTTTTGCAAAACGTCTGAAGAAAAATGCCACACAGCCATCCGTTGCAACATGCCAATGACTTGGACTGCAGGTGCCATGCACGTTGGGACCCGTCGCAACCGTGGCGTGGTCGCGAAGAGAACTCTCGGAACTTTGGAACGGCCACGGGAGTGGCAATCTGTCTTCGTCAGGGATGAGCTGCCATTGCTGCCCCAGCAACAGCAGTAGTAACAGCAGCAGCATCGCCAGCTGCATCAGCAAACACTGTGTTTATCATGCGAGCGGCATCTTCGGCAACGACAAGGACAAGTCACGGGGTGAACCCTGATCAAGCCTAGCTGAATCCTACCGACCCTAACTGAATCCTATCAACCCCATCTGAATACTACCACCCCTTGAGAGTGCGGATGCATCAGGGTTGTGGAGGGCTGCGGTGAGTTTCTCTGCACCAATGAGTCGCCGGTCGCCGCCGCAATTCCAGCAAGAGCTTCGCCACCAGCTGCAGCTGCAATCATGGCCTGTGTGAGGCAAGCATTGCCGGGCGCAGTGACAGGTGCTTGTCACAAGTGACTCTCCAGCAGCCCTACTGGCTGCCTGTGGGAGAGCAATTCTGTTACCATAGAAGAAGGTTAAGAAGTGAGAACGGACCTCAAAGATGTCACGCTGAAACACAGGGGAGGCGTACATGAGGATACGTGGGCGACAACAGCATATGGGCACCGCGCACCCAACGGTTGCGAGAATGCGGGACAAGTCAACTTTGGCCTACCAGGTAGGGAAGTTTAGGAGTTGTGTTGGCTTATGACGCTTAACAGAGGCATGGGTGGACGCAAGCCTTCAGGAGTAAAGGCGTTCGACAACAAGGTGTGGTGACAACAACATGATTATCAATCTGATGCTTTCTGAGACAACACCAACGGCTTGACGTCTTGTAAATGAGTGGATGCAGTCACAACAACAGGTCTAATGAAACCAAGTAAATACCAAGTGTCACTGGCAAGGAGATGACAAGGAGATGTGAGTGTTCAATCCATGACAACAAAAAAATTATCATGGATTGAACACTCACATCTCCTTGTCTCTTGTACAAAACAAGTAAAAGCCTGTCAGGCACACTTCGGCCGCGGCTCCGCAGAGAAGGCCAATCCGCGAAGGGAAGGTCTGGGTGACCTGAAGTCCGCGCAAGGAACGCTGGCTACCGCGGATGCGGTTGAGCGTGGGATGACGCGGAATCCAGTGGCGGTGAAGAAGGGGCGGCCCCTCTACGGATATCTCAAGCGCTTGTGACGGAAGCCAAAGAGGCGGGAAGCGATGGCGGGGAGATCCGCGGCACAAAGGGAACAAGGATCGAACCATAGTAAAAGACGCGCAGACACTGAGAATGTGCAGGAAGGATAGCACAGGGATGGAGTAATCTGGGGAGTAATAACAAATCAATATGACGAGCGGGAGCAGTAATCACGGAGGAATCCCTGGAGACGCACCGCGGAAGACGAAGATTCAAGGAAGAATGCGAAGACCGCGCGAACAAGCCGCGGATGTAGAAGACAACTAGTAGAAGATGATGTGCTGGGCGTGTGTGTGTGGACGAGATCCGCGGTGCGTAGCCGCACCGCATGGAAGTCCAAGTAGGAGAAAGAAGGATGCCATGAGAGGGATGAGACCGCTGGCGTGTAGACATGCCATGCGGAGTCCCAAGTAGATAAGGCCTAGGCAACAGTAGGACAGCCAGAGCTCAGTCTTGATTGCTCATGCATCAGTACTCTAGTGTCATGTACTCTGCCTTGGATTATCAAAGGCATTTACCCGCTCCCATTCCTACGCTCCGCACTCTGCTCCTTTGTCTTCCATTACCTCCGCTGTTCCATCCGCGGTCTGGGGGACGAAGTGCGTGAAGAACCAAGCCCGGGGTGAGATGAGCTACCTGCGGTGCCCTTGCTTATACACGGCCGCGAAACGAGGTTCCGCGGAGAGGAGCCGGAGGCCACAAGGTGGCGGGCTCGCATGTGGCGAGAAGTGGACCGCGGAGTGTCACTCACCAGTGAGGTTCTTACGCAGGCGTCCAGATCAGTGGTCCGCGGAATTGCCTGTTGATCAGGATTAGTGTCTGGAATCCACATCATATCAGACCTTAGTGGTAACTGCCTAGGAGACACCTAATACGCGGATAGTGCGGAGTGAGAGTAGCGTGGAGGAAACTGAGGACGCGGCAAAATTGGGGGTATCAGTGTCATGGTGTGGTGAGCGTGGACAGTTCCTCGCTCTTTGTTCAGTGGAACTACACACAACCTTCAGATCAGTCGTTGATGTCGGCAGCCAGCTACGTACATCGCGACATCGGGCGGCGGCAGCAGCAGCAGCTGTCTGTACAGTGCTTTTTGCCACACCGGGCCGCAACTTTCACAGGCAGCCGGGACACCTCGCCTGCACTCTCCCGTGCCCTAGTCAGCTCCTCACCGGGCTCCGATCCGCTCACCCAGCACCGACGAGTGACCGAGTGGCTGGAGCAGCTGCACTGGCGTCGTATCGTGGAAGCGTTGGATGAACGCTCGGAGGTGGAGACTGTCCACAGCTCCGGCAGCCGCGGATCCATCCGGTACCAGCGAGGACAGGAGGAGCAGGAGAAGGTACCACTGGGAACACAATGGTTCTCCGATGCACCACCATCGTTGGAGGAATCCTCCGGTGTTGGGGGGCTTGAAGCCTATCACGGATTGGTCAACCGGCGCCGTGGCGGACAGCAACCGCTGGTAGTTGGCAGCACAGCGGCGCAGCACGCACCTTCGCCAGTGCACCCGCAGACTTTACTGCAGAACCTCGAGGAATTAGGGACCTCCGGGGTCCCAACGGCGGACGAGCAACGGTCGTCAATGCACCTGCTGTAGGCGGGATCACCGGAATCCGTGCTTGGGATGCCGCCGGACACGCACCTGCCGCAGCAGCTAGCAGGGACGGTTCCGGTGGATGTGTCAGCGGGATCACCCGTGACTGGCCTGCAGCAGCAGTAGATGGCTCCACCAACGCTCCACTCGGGGGACATGCTGCTGGGGATGCCGGTGCCCTCGCAAACACCTGAATCCGCGCAGCTACCAATGAATCAGCTTCCTGCGAGTCAGCCCTTCCCGCCTGCGGGAGCGACAACGGTGGAACTAGCCGTACCCTCCCAGATGACGGGATTGCCACAACCGCCGATACATTCACTGCAGCAGCCCCTGGGAATCGGATAGGCAGGGATGCCACCACAACTCTCCGCATCCGGACCAGTGCCGCAACAGATGACTCCTCTCCAGTCAAGCACGGGCATACCACAGATGGGGATGTCCCCACACCATACCATACCAAGGGCACCACCGCAGCAGCAGATGCACCCATCCCAGATGGTAACAAACGTAACGCAGGCGGGAGTGATGCCACATCCGCCTACGCCTGGACTGCATCAGCCAACTCAACAGCCGTGGCAGCCCATACCGCATGCAAGAGTGGCGGCACAACCTCCTGTGGCGATGCCGCAGCCGGGGAATCACGGTGGAGGTATCCCTCACCAGGGAGCCGCGGTGCAACCGCCACTGACAGGGACTCAACCATTGATCTATCAGCAGCAGGCGCCTGGGGGCGCGGCACAGATAGGTACCATGATTCATCCTTCCGCTACCACTCCACCCCTTGTGGATGACCCAGCACCAGCAGCCCATGGGTATGACGCAAGTGGGAACAATACCGCAAATGCTCGTGCCCAATGGACCGCCGCAGCCACCCATGACTGCTCATCAGCAGTTTCCCCACATGCAGCAGGTTGGAGCAGTGCCTGCGGGAGTGGCCCTCCAAGCACCGCCGCCCATGCCACAGCCACCGCCGACGATGTAGAGTCACCCGCATCCGCCCCAGCAGTAGACACATGTGGCTCAACACTCTGCTGGGGCAATGGCGGCCCAGGCTGCCAACACTGGGCCAGCGGTTCCTCCTCACTCCGCGGCTGCGATTCCCGCCAGACAGACGTACTGGGTGCCCCAGGCGACGGCACCATTGGCACATGGGACTGAAGTCCCGCCCCCTGGGATGGCATTCTCCTCCATACCTTACATGGCCTCTGCAGCAGCATCCTCTTCCTGGTACATGCTTCCCCCACCCATGCAGCCAAGTCTTCCCATGCCCGCGGGACAGCCCTAGATGCTGACCCCTCCGACTGGATACTCCGCAGCCCCACCTGCGCTCCCCCTGCCATATGCTGTGACTGCATCGACGACTAACCGTAGTACCGTCCCGCAGCTGCAGCACATCCGTTCTGAGCCAGCAAACATTCCGCGGCTGGACTCCTTCAAGGGTGCCCCAGAGGAGGACCCCTGGATCTGGCTCAAACAAATCACACTCCATGCCAGCATCGACCGAATTCCGCCTGACCTCTGTCTCGCCACCGCGGAACTCCACCTTCAAGGAGCTACAGCTGACTGGTACAACGCGCGCGTGCCTTTCCCATCTTTCGAAGACTTTGGTAACACCCTCATCGAGCGCTTCAAACATTTGGCAAAGGAAGAAGCGCTGCGGAAGATCGAGAAGGAGGTCATGCGTAAGGACGATGACATCCGCAGATTCTTGGACCAGTTCTTGACCTGGGTCTCGGTGGCCAAAAACCCACAAGGAGAAGGCCTGCCGCTATGGGTCCTATTGTAGAACCTCATCCGCGCACTCCTGGACGAGATCAGCAGCCTCATGATTGCTGATCGCTACCGTTCCCTCCAAGAGACTGTGCAGGACGCTACCGCTATCTTCACCAGACAGCGGTCCACGCGACAACACCAAGGCAGTGAGACCCATGCACCCCCTCCTCGCACGTCCCGCCTCCACAGTAACAGAAGCCAAGGGCCTGCTACACCTGCCAGAGCCTAGAGCACATTGCCCGAGACTGCCCGCGTAAGCGACAAGCAGCTCCGCGCCCTGACCTAGTCTCCCAGGATCCTATGGTCCAGCAGTGGCACCAGTACTATAACCAGATGTGGCCGGGTCAACAGCAACAGCAGCAGCGGCAGCAGCAGTCACAGCACCAGCAACCACCGCACCCACCCCTTGGGCAGGATCAGGCGGTGCAGGGAACAGGCCAAGGTATCTTGCCAAACCCGCCGCCAAACCCCGCGGCCGGTGCTCGCAATGTGAAACTGGGTTTGCCCATGGCGGAGGATGAGACCACAGAGGTGTCTCCCACGCCCGAGGGAACAGAACTCATTACACGAGCTCGCCGGCTCAAGCTCCACGGATGGGATCTACAAGAAGCAGCACAACTCCAGAGCGATCTGCGGCGAAGGGCAGAGGCCGCAGAGGCCCGGCTGTAGGAGGCTGTAGCTGCCCGCTCCGTGCGACCCGCTGAGAAGCGCCGTGTTGCGGATCCCGCGCCTGTGGAACACCTAGCTACTGCGACCACCCCATCCGCTCCCCGGACTACCACCATTACCGCACCAGACTCCACGGATCCCGAAGGCTCTTCACCACTCCCATCGCCTCTGTGAACTTCGACTTCCTCTGTCTCCATCCCGAGCTGGCTCCGCAGCTCAAAGAAGAGTTCACCAGAGCCAATCATTGCCTCCAGACCGTTGGCATCTCCCTCACTTGTACCACTCCGCCCCACGGCACCCAGAACACCCGACAGGTCGTGACGGGGACTCCACCGGGATTAACCACAGAAGAAACGGAATGGGGATGGGCGCCACAGCCTCTGGAACCACCCCGTAGCGATGACCGCCACTACGAGGTCGCCTGCTGTGTGATCTGGATTTGTGGCCACAAGTTCCTTGCCATAATCGACACCGGTGCAACCCACACCACCGTGGTCCTCCGCGTCCTATTTCTAGTCGGATGGGAAGACCGCATCCTTCCAACGCGTCGGCTGTTCAGCAATTCCGTGGGAGGGATGGACTATTGGGATGGAGAAGTGCAGGGATTACCCTTGCAGGTGGGATCTCTTCACAAACCGATGGATGTCCAAGTCACACAGGCCCGGACTTACGACGTTCTCCTGGGCATGGACTATCTCCTTCCGCGGCAGGGCAACCTTTTGTTTTCCCTGGGCGTTATGCAGCTCACATCCGCCACGGGTACGAAGGAGTACGTCCTTATCACTGTGGGCAACCGAGCAACGGTGCCAGTGACCGGCGGTGTGCCCTTTTCCCTCTCAGATGCGGCACAGGAAGATTCACACACACGCTCCCAGCGCGGCCAAGTCCTGGCGGAGCTCGACCTTGACGCGGAGCAGGTTCCTGTCGAAGAGTGGCGTGAACTCTCCGTGGATCATGCAGAACCAGGGGTGCGTGCAAGTCTTCTTGGGCTGTGGTAGCAGAGCGAGCAGGCGTTCGGCCAGGGCCTTCCCCTGGAGGACGACGAGGAATTCTACCCCATCCGCGGCCAACTGCCATCTCCGCCCCCGCGGTGAGACCACATCCTGTACCCTCGCCTCTCACCAACTCAGAAGCAAGACTTCTGGGACTTATTGGACTCCTTTGCTGACATCTTCGCTCGCTCCGCGACAGACCTTGGAGCCGTCAACGCCTTCCACGTCATCAACACCGGAGCAGCTACCGCGATCAAGCAGAAAGTCCGCCGGATCCTCCCCGATCAGGAACAAATCATCAACGAGGGCCTCGCGGAATTGAAAGCGCAAGGTGTAATAGTCCCCATCGTCAGCCCCTGGCGAGCCAACTTGGTCATTGTTGGCAAACAGGACGGATCCAAGCGCTTTTGTGTCGACTTCCGCGATCTCAACCGAGTCACGGAGGAAGATGCCTACCCCATGCCGCTGATTGTCGACATCCAAGAGCGCCTGCAGGGACACGGATGGTTCGCAAAGCTGCCTTCCACGCCGTCCCCATGCACCAGGACTCCATCGCTAAGACAGCCTTCGTGACCCCCGAAGGACTCTACGCCTTCACCCGCATGCCCTTCGGTCTCCGCAATGCCAGTGCCACGTTCCAACGCGTCATGGACTCCACCCTCCGCGGCATCCCTAACATGAGCTGTTACATCGACGATATCATGGTCGCAGCCCACAGCTTCGCGGACCTCTTCTCCTCCCTCTCCGTCGTCTTCTCTGCCCTCCGCGCTGCTAACCTCAAACTCAAAGCCGCCAAATGTTCCATCGGTACCGCGGAAATGGAGTTCCTGGGGTTCGTCATGAGCGCCGATGGCATCAAGACGGACCCTGCAAAGATCACGGCCGTCCAGGAATGGTGCCAACCCACTACGGCGGGACAAATCAAGATCTTCCTGGGCTTCACCTCCTCCTACCGAAAATTCGTCCGCGACCACGCCCGCATCGTCCGCCCACTACAGTAGCTGACCCATCAGGACGTCCCATTTGAGTGGACACCGGAGTGCGCCGCTGCTTGGGCGGAGATCAAGCATCGACTGGTCACCGCTCCCATGCTTGAGTTCCACGATTTCAACCTTCCCTTCTCCATCACTACCGACTGGTCGCGGGACGGCCTAGGCACTGTCCTGTCGCAGTCAGTCCAGGAACCGGTCCAGCGGGTGATCGCATACGCCAGCCGCGCTCTCACTGACGGTGAGCGGAACTATCCACCGGTGAAGGGCGAGTGCCTGGCCGTACTGTGGGTCCTCCAACACTTCCGTGATTACATTGAGAACGTCAAGCCTTTCACGGTCCTCACCGACCATCAAGCGCTACAATGGCTCCTCACGACCCAGAATCACGAGGGAATCTTGGCCAAGTGGACCCTTCTCCTGCAGGGCTATAACATGACGATCAAGTACCAGTCCGCGCTTGCTAATCGCAATGCCGACGCTCTCAGCCGCCTTCCCCGTGCGGACTGGCCTCACCCCGCGGATCTGCAAGACAAGCCCGCAGATTCACCTCCTGCAGCTATTTCTCCCTCAGCGGACGCCGAACCCCAGTGGGAAGGCGTCGCCCGTGAATTCACAGACGAGGAATCCACGGTCGCCCTCCAACTCTTGTTGGAACTGGAATCTGCTGAATGCTTGGGCCCCGCGGAGACCCTTCCGGCCCTCCCTGCCACCGGCCTCCGGCTTGCCTGCCGCTTCAACCCTACAATCCGCGGCTGGACGCTGGAAGAGATCGCGGCACATCTCCCCCCTCGCTCTTTCCTGCCGCGTTCGCGCCGGAATACCCCTGCTGTGCCGGTCGCCACCTCTCTTCCGACGCTGCCTCCCACTCCCTCTACCTCCCCTCTCCTCAATATGCGTCACCCTCTTTCCGTGGTCGACTTCCTCCTTCATTCTCCTGCATCTGCAGAACGTCTCTAGACTCTCTTCTCCTCCTCCAACCCCTCTCTCTCTCCCGTTGGCATCCGCCTCTCCTGTACCCTCAACCATGACACGGGCGTCCGCATGGTGGCCCAGGCTATCCTCACGGCACACTCCCGCGTACCGGAGGATGCTGGCCGCGCGTCAGGCACATGGGTCCCTGCTCCGCTGATCCCGGGTCCACCGTCACCCGCCGAAGTCCACGTGGCATGGTGCTACGTCTGGGTGTGCGGCCGCAAGTTCGTGGCCATCGTGGACACCGGAGCCACGCACACCACCATCGCGCTACGGATGGTCCACACCTTGCGCATCGACCATCTCATAGAACCCAGTCGGCTCCGCTTCTCCATCTTCACCGGAGCCATCGATGCCCCCATCGACCAGATCGCGGCCCTCCCCATACAGGTCACCAATGTGCATGCACCGCATACCGTGCAGGTGTGCGATATACGCACGTACAACATGCTCCTGGCGGCGGACTGGCTCGCGCCGTGCCAAGCGGATATATTGCTCGGCGCTGGCATCCTCAGTCTCATTTCAGTTTTTGGCGTTCGATCATTCACTCCACTCTTTTCCTCAGCTCGACCGCTCTCCGTTCCTTCTCTCATGGTTCTCGCACCACCCAACTCTGGTACTCAGTTCACTCGCCGCATCACCAGAAGCTCGGGGGCAAACCGCGGCACAGCCTCTGTAATGGCTCGTCCTTCCAGCGTGGGGTCCACGCTTTCGAATAGGGGAGGTGATGGCACTACGAGACGACCCATCCGGCGACAGCCCACGAACCGAGCCACGGCCGGCACAAGACACTCTGCGCCACCTACGATAGCAGCATCACCTGGGGTATCTCCGGCCCCCCGCGGCCCCTCCGCACCCCCAGTAGCAGCAGCAGCAGCAGTTTCACCTGGAGCACCTCCGGCATCGGGCCCTTCCGCATCAACAGCAGCAGCAGTAGCTTCACCTGGAGTACCTCCAGCATTGGGCCTTTCCGCAACCCCAGCAGCAGCAGCAGCAGCAGCTTCACCCGGAGCACCTCCGGCATCGGGCCTTTTCGCACCCCCAGCAACGGAGGCACCAACAACATCACCAGGAGCACCTCCGGCACCGGGCCCCTCTGCATCCCCAGCATTGACAGCATCCGCAGGCGCACCACCGCCGCCTAGTCCCTCTGTTCCGACCGCGCACTCCTCCTCCCCGCCAGCCTCACGAGATAACCCGGCGCACGGAACACCACAATCCACACTCAGCGCAGGAACAATTATGGAGGGCGCACAGACCTACCTGGAAGAGAGCTCCGGTGATAGCGGAGATCAACCGAGAGCAAATTGGCTGCTGGATGTGGTCAGCAGTGTTATCACGCACCTGTAGGATGAACTCCCTGAGGTAGTCCGTGCAGCAATGGGGGAGTCACTCTACAACGAAGCATGGCAAGTAGCCCTGAAAGGTGCGGCCAAAACTGCACTGGCTCTGAACCAGCGCGGACGATAAGATCAACTACTGGAAACAGTAGGTGTGGAACGTCTCATCTCAGCGCTCCGCGATGTTCTCTACCTCCGGCCGGACCGTGGAATGGCGGTCGTGGCAACATTCCTTGACACGGAGCAACCAGACTGTGCGGTGAACGCCGCCCGTGAATGGTGGCTCCTGGTCCGCCACGACCAGGGCGCGGACCCCACCCAACGCTACGTACACCTGCTACAAGAATGCGCTCGGGCACTCACCCTCTATCACGACCATCAAATGCCAGTGGGAACAATGGAGGCACCAGACAGGAAGGCTGCGGCAAAAGTATGGAGGTGGAGATACCTGATCCAGCTGGTCACATCCAGATGGGGAGTCCTGTACACACCTGCGGAGCTTGCAAGCATCACCGCGGTGGAGCGGCAATACGAGAGCTGGTACGCCGCCATCAACGAGTGCTGGCAGCTGACCTTGGATGGAACCTCACGCCAGAGGATTGTGGCTGCGGTGGCACAAGGACTATGGAAGACACTTAAAGAAGTGGGCACCAAGCTAACGGAGGAGGCGGCACATCATTGGGCCCGGGAAGCCGTAGACGTGTGTCGGGAAGAGAAGAACCGCGTACTCATGGAAATGGAAGAGGCTCAGGAATACCTCCGGGACTCCCTCGAGCTCACACAAATGCGGGACAAACTGCAGGCCGTCTGGCGGCAAAAGGCGGGAAGAACATAAACAAGAGGCAGAGGCGGCTGCGGCACAGGTGGTCGCGGAGCTCGAAGCAGAATTGGCGGAGGCAGGAGCAGCATTTGAGGCAGCAGTTGTAGAAGCAAAGGAGATGGGACGAGCTGCGGCGGAGGTGGCAAGGAAGACAGAGGATGAGGTGGAGGCTGAAGGAGCGGCAGTAGTGGCAGCGATGGTAGCAGCTGGACAAGCGGCAGGGAAGCAGGTAGCAGAGCAACAAGAAGCGGCACAGGAGGGAAGTGGAAGGCGGGCACAGGATATACGCGCGCAGGTGAAAGTAGCTGCAGCCAGGAAAGAAGCACGGAAGAACACCCCGCGACCAACCTTATCGGTAGCCTTACTGGACAAACGGGCCAAGCTTCAGGACGTGGTCAAGAGGGCCGCGGCATCAGCGGCCGCCAAAAGACAGGCCGCCTCACACCACGTAGCCTCGGTCAGCCGAGTGGCTACCCCACGAAAGGAATCAGCCGCAGAGAAACAAGCCCCATCCGCGGAGACCACGCCGCCGAGGACAGGAGAAGCGGACCATCGAGGACAACACCGCTAGCGCGCCCTCCGCCAAGCGCAGCAAGCAGCACCGCCTCTCCCAAGACACCCCTCAGAGCATCGACCCGGCGCAGCTCATGCAAGCCCAGCGGGATGCTGTCCAAGCCATGGAGCTGCTCATGGCAGTATTCCGCAATGTTCTGATGCCCGTCGGCTCGGTCCCAACCCACCTACAACCCCTCCTGGAGGGCGTCGGCACCACAACTCACCAAGAGAAAGGGACCGGGGAAAGCGCCGCGGTTGCCACGGCAAGGAAAAGGACCGGGGGGTGGTGATCTCCAAACTTAGTCAGTCACCAGAACCTGACGAAGAGCAGCCCATCGCAAAGGGTCAGGGCCTTCTGCGGCTCCCCGAGGCGGTGGCAGGGCAGAAACCAGAGGCGGAGACAGTTGATGCCCGCGGTGCATGGAGTCGGCGGCACGCTGCACCACCAGAGGTGGGGCTGCGAAACCAATGGGACGAAGGGGAGCTACGCGCGGTGGGGATCTTGTGTCTCTTCCCAGCCCCAGACAGCTGGGATAGGGAACCCCCGCCTATGATGAGGAGAACCAGCGATGCCTGTAAGCAATGAAGGTGGAGCAGGATGCAAGGCGGGCCCAGGGAATGTCGGCGCTGAAGAAGGAGAAGAAGAAGAGTCCAGGAGAAGCTGTCGTGGAAAAGGCGGGAAAGAAGGGACCAGTCGAAACGCAGGACTGGCGGATCTGGAAAACATCACACATCTTGCTCCGCGCCACGACAAATGAGCAGCAGAAAGAGGAGGCGCAAAAGGTGTACACAACCCTGGGGACTCAGATGGGGGTGGAATACGACAGGCGGAAGAAGGATGACCTCACCCATCTCTGTGAGCAGTATGCGTGGGAGGGCGGTCGCCTCTGGCAGACCACACCGTATACCTTGTGGGTACCTCCGTCCACCATGTAGAGAGCGGTAATCGAGGCCTACCACCGTCACCACCACTCCGGCGTGCAGGCACTTAAGGAGCAGCTGTCTCCCATCCTACATGTACTAAACCTCCTGGCAATCGTCAAAGAGGTGGTGTAACACTGCGCCCCATGCGAGCGACAATGAAAAATCACGCCGGGGGACATGCCCCTCTTCTTACCCTCTCCCATCGGCGAGCCCCTGGACCGCATCATCATCGACTTCCATGGGCCTCGTCCCCGCCGTCTCCAAGGGGAGCTGTACTGGATTGTGGTAGTTGACCACTTCACCAAGTACATCTGGGTCCTGGCCGTTCCCGACAAATCCTCCGTGCGAGCAGCTCGCTTCATTCGGGAAGAAATCTTCTATCGCTTCGGAGGCTGTCACGTAGTGCACAGCGACAACGGCACTGAGTTCGCAGGAGCGTTCCGCGATGAGCTCGCGGAGTGGGGCGTGCAGCACGTACACTCCGGGCGGTACCGGCCACAGTCCCAAGGCCAAGTCGAGAGGCTGCACGATATCCTGGAGCGAGCAGTGGCCATCGTGGAGAGCAACGACTGGGGGGAAACCCTGAAGAAGACTGCACACTTCATCAACATCACCCCCAGCCGCACCACATCATTCTCCCCACACGCCCTCCTCTTCGGACAGCCTCCGCGCGCGGCATTAGGCATGCCGCAGGCACCTCTGCAACTGCCCCTGGACCGGAACAGCAGCAGAATGGCCGCTCGGAGAAGGAGGAGGAGGCGGCGAGGGACAAGGAAGTATAGGAGTGGTACCGGGAGTGGTGCCGTAAAACGTCCATAGTAAGGGCCGAAGCACGACTCCGGGCCTATGTCTCGGCCTGGCGCGGATGCGACGCCGCAAACCGACGCTTCAACCACGGGCCAATCAGGGAAGGGAATCTGGTTTACCTGCGCCCATTCCCAGGCGCTGGACGTGAAGCAGAGGAGGCCAGAGAGGTGTACCGCGTGGCCACCGTGGACGCGGGGCACGTTTGGCTGGAAGGACCGGATGGGTTCAGCGAGCGGAGTTACCCGGCCACCGAGTTCGTGCTGCTATCCCCAGCCTCGCAGACACATATACCAGTAACGGGCGGGGAGCTTCCTCCGCTCGAAGAACGCAAAGGCTCGAGAGGCTGACGGGCGGAGGAGGTATTGAAGCAGTGCGAGGCTCAAGTGTCGGAACAGGAGGAGGCGTGGAGCCAAGAGCCTCAAGGGGAGGAGTCGACGGACGGCTCTGATGTGCAGGAGGTCTCCGCGGGGGAAATACAAGCGGGGCAGCGTTGGCTCGTGGAGGAGCAGAGGGGCCAGCAGCAGGAACGGCAAGAACAGCCGGAACAGTCCGGGCCACAGCAGGCATGCAGTGAAGGAACGACCACAAGGGTGCCCGCCGCCACTCCGGCGAGTGTGGACACAGCTGGGGTAGGGTGGTACAGGATTGCGAAGGCTGTCACCGAAAGATATGTGGAAGGTGCCTGGAGTAACCGCGGGATAGCAAGGGAGGACGTAATGGACCAAGGAGGTGCGAGCGGTGTTGCCGAGAGATCGAAAAACAGCGCGGAGTTCGGAAGCCATCTTGGGTGACCGCGGAAAGGGAGGAGGTGGATTCAGAGGGCGAGGAGGAGCAGGACTCGCCCGCAGCGTCCGCGGAGAACTGCCCCACTTGTGTCAAGGCTGTCAGCGCTGGTGGACACTTCACCCAATGCAAAAGGCTGACCCACCAGGCTTGCCTTGTGACGGGCAGCTCAGTATGGGCAGGATAGTGCCACAAGTGCGTGGGAATGGCAACCACGAAAGGAGGGGCCGCGCTGGCCTATGACAACAAGACCTTGGCCCCAGACTGCGGAGTATGCGAAGAGGACCTGAATAAGTTCGGCAAGCCCTGCGGAATGTGTAAGACCATGTGTCACTTGCGGTGTGGGGTGCGTGGAAAGGAGGGCATTTGGACCTGTAGAAGCTGTCGCAACAAGACACGGAAGATCAAATAGAAGTTCTCCAACAAGCGTTCCTGCATCAGAGACAACTGCATGGACCGGCTCAAAGGGATGGTCTTTCGCTGCGAGCACTGCGGAGGTCTCGCACATGAGTCTTGCACCAAGGAGGTGGGACGCAGCAATGAGGGCAAGAAAATCTACCACTGCTCGAGCTGCAGGAAGTACGAACGTGCGCCACACTGCTCCTCATGCAAGAAGCTGATCAACGCAGCCATGTTAGAGGCGCGGTGTGAAGGATGCCGACTCTTCGTACACGATGAGTGCGCGGAGAAGTTCCAACGGAAAAGGAGGAACTGTGGAGAAGTACTGCAGGCCGTGCCAGGAACAGAACCGTCCCAGGCTTCACAGACAGTTCAAGCGGATGACTCACTGAAAGACTCTGGGGCAGAGTCTTGCGAAAGGGGGGGTTGGGGGCATCAGTGTCAGGCACACTTCGGCCGCGATTCCACAGAGAAGGCCAATCCGCGAAGGGAAGATCTGGGTGACCTGAAGTCCGCGCAAGGAACGCTGGCTCCCGTGAATGCGGTTGAGCGTGGGATGGCGTGGAATCCAGTGACGGTGAAGAAGGGGCGGCCCCTCTACGGATATCTCAAGCACTTGTGACGGAAGCCAAAGAGGCGGGAAGCGATGGTGGGGAGATCTGCGGCACAAAGGGAACAAGGACCGAACTGCAGTAAAAGACGCACAGACACTGACAATGCGCAGGAAGGACAGCGAAGGAATGGAGTAATCTGGGGAGTAACAACCAATCAACATGACGAGTAGGAGCAGTAATCACGGAGGAATCCCTGGAGACGCACCGCGGAAGACAAAGATTCAAGGAAGAATATGAAGACCGCACGAATGAGCCACGTATGTAGAAGACAACTAGTAGAAGATGATGTGTTGGGCGTGTGTGTGTGAAGACGAGACCCGCGGTGCGTAGCCGAACCGCATGGAAGTCCAAGTAGGAGAAAGAAGGATGCCATTAGAGGGATGAGACCGATGGCGTGTAGACATGCCATGCGGAATCCCAAGTAGATAAGGCCTAGGCAGCAGTAGGACAACCAGAGCTCAGTCTTGATTGCTCATGCATCAGTACTCCAGTGTCATGTACTCTGCCTTGGATTATCAAAGACATTTACCTGCTCCCATTCATGTGCTCCGCGCTCTGTTCCTTTGTCTTCCATTGCCTCCGCTATTCCATCCGCGGTCTGGGGGACGAAGTGCGTGAAGAACCAAGCCCGGGGTGAGGTGAGCTGCCTGCGGTGTCCTTGCTTGCACACGGCCACGGAACGAGGTTCCGCGGAGAGGAGCCGGAGGCCACAAGATGGCGGGCTCGCGTGTGGCAAGAAGTGGACCGCGGAGTGTCACTCACTGGTGAGGTTCTTGCGCAGGCGTCCAGATCAGTGGTCCGCAGAATTTCCTGTTGATCAGGATTAGTGTCTGGAATCCACAGCATATCAGACCTTAGTGGTAACTGCCAAGGAGACACCTAATCCGCGGATAGTGCGGAGTGAGAGTAGCGCGGAGGAAACTGAGGACGCGGCAAAATTGGGGGTATCAGAGGCCCTTTCTCCCTCTCCCCTCTTGCCTTTCTAATTACAGCTCTCCCAAGAGAGAATGTTGTTGAACACACTTATTATGACATAAGTAACTGGGAGTCATTGTTGGCACGACTTTGCTCCTTCCAGTCATAAGCGATGGCTTTTGGTGTTTTGGGAGTCGCCTACACATGGTGACCACTTCATAGAAAATGACATCCACCAAGTTGATGTCAATTAAGTGGACCAATAACCAAACGGGCGTGCTAGGAACGTGGCAAAGAGTTACGCTGTTGTCATTTACTCAATACTACTTGTGGCGAAGGGAACCAAAGTGCAGAGCAGATGTTATGAAGTGTGTGAAAACGTGACTGTTGGTGAAAGAAGTGGAGAGGAGTAGAGAAGTAAATGGCGACAAGGCCAAGCAGCCTCGCATGCGAGTGATGAGCTCGCGAGGGTGGGCTTGCGGGAATGCCTCCCAAAAAGAATTCATACCACACCCGAGTGAATCCGACAACACATACCCTAGGGAACTTAACCGGAGCCGACTAACAGTAAAAATACACCTAATAAAGAAACCAAGTACAAACATGCAAGTCACGAGTGTATGTCGTACCACCCAGAAGTATACGTACATCACTACGCAAGTGGAACAACAGTCACTCTCCCCAGTTGATATCGTAACCCATGTTCCGGCTCAATTGCCATCATGCACTACATCGTGGCTTGTCTCATAGGTGGTTCCAACGCCACTCTGTTGCCTGCATGAGAATATCAGAAGTCAAGAGGGCACTATCTGATTACTCCTACTTACACAGCAACACTCCCCATGACTTAAAAATGACATGTCCTATGTGCACACATAGGGGTGAGAGCATGGCACATCACTAAAACAGCAAGGTCAAGGCAAAGCCGCAAGGAGATCAAAACCACACAAGTATGGCACGCCAATCCGAAACATCGTACCAAGAAATCAGCATGCTGCTATCTTGTGTCAAGAGAGACGCCCAAGCATCACACGGCGGCATATATACATGCATACATACATACATACATACATACATGCATACATACATACATACATACATACATACATACATACATACATACATACATACATACATACATACATACATACATACATACATACAT
>SZWC01005447.1:135425-138475 GCA_023375785.1 Penium margaritaceum | reverse complement strand
AGGAGGAGGAGGAGGAGGAGGAGGAGGAGGAGGAGGGGGTGGAGGGAGGAGGATGAGGACAAAATGGAGCAGGAGCAGGAGGGGGAGGGGGAGCGGCATGACGAAAAGGTGGTGAAAGAGGGAGAACGTTCATTACACTAAAAGGGATGTCAGGGGAGCATTCATAAAGCAGAACCGAAGGCAAGCTTGCAAAGGCCGGGCACAGCACAGCCGGGTGCTGGTCTCCATATCCTGCGGAAGCTTCAGCCCTTGATCAGAGCGAAGGGCACTTGCTCACCATCACCATCTCTGCTCTGGGGGAAGGGGGAGAGGGAGAGGGAGAGGGGGAGGGGGTGGGGGGGAGAGGGATCATCACCCTAATCATCACTCCCCCTCCTGCTGACCTGCTGTTGCTGCTGCTCGGCCACTGCGGCAGCATTCTCTGGCTCCAGAGGCTGGTCTGAAGCCCTTGCTGCTGCCGGTGCAGCTGCCCGCCGCGGCTGCGTCTGCAAGAAGTTGCATTGTCAGGAGAAAGAGAAAAGCAGGCAACCACGGCAACCATATGAGTGGAGTGAGGATGGCACCATAACCACTAGCACTCAGCCTGTGCACACTGACCAACAACATGTGGTGGCTCAGAGAGGGGGTAGGGGGACATATTCCAAAAAAGCTGAGTATGCTCTGGAAATGCGCAGCTGCATGGGTGTTCAATCTCGTGCATGTGCGTGTGCATGTGAATGTGCACGTGCATGTGCTGCACATGTACATGATGTGCATGTGCACATGTGCACGAGAATGGCACGTGTCCATGAGCATGTGCACATATGCAAGACATCGTGTGCATGTGTGTTCGCATGTGCATTGGCACATGCCTATGCACACAGAACACATGAAGGACTCCCCAGGATGTGGCCGAACCCATCATAAAACACCCACGTCTCTGCGGGCACACTTCTCTGGTATCCAGGGAGACGAGACCCATGCACCCCTCAGCACTCTGCCCTCATACCATGGTCCATGTAGTGTACTATAGTTTGTGTGGTGTCTGATAGTCTGCGTACTGTATGATAGTCTGTGTGGTATACTGCTGTGCTGTAGACGCAGGGCAAGGGTAGGCTAGCCGTATTGTCCCTTTCAAAAGACGGAAAATGATGCGAACTGCTGGACCGATGCTGCAACTGCCCTGCCAGACAATCCTGTGTCGTGTGCACCCCCTTTGATGCACCTTTGACACCCGCATGTGCAGGGGCAGCCCCACCGTGTTCTGGCGCCTTCATAAACATCTATGTCCTGTTGCAGACGCTGCCACTACCATTGCCGCTTTAGGCCAATGACGACTCTACTTCCACCACCGCCAAAGGCTCAGCCCACACTGGCAGCTTTGCTGCTGCTGCTCACAGTGCGATCCTTGTTGCTGTTGCTGAAGCTGCTGCTACCAACTCTGTTGCCACTGCCACTGCCGCTGCTCGTATTGCCATCGTTGCCAGCACCGCCACCGCTACTGCTGCTGCTTCTGTTGCTCCATTTACTCTTGCTCCTCATCCTGCTGCTCCTGTTGCTGCTGAAGCTGCTACAGTGCTACTGCGGCTACTGTTGCTGCTGCTGCTGCCGCTGCCGCTGCCACTGTCGCCGACGCCGCCGCCGCTGCTGCTGCAGCTGCTGCTGCTGGTACAGTTCCTGCTGCTGCTGCTGCTGCTGCTGCAGCTGCTGCTGCTGCTGTTGCTGCTGTTGCCCCAGCTCATCTGCACGCCAGAAGTCTTGCTGCTCTCTGACAATACGACTGTACCATGTACCAGCAGCGGGGCAGTTGGGCGCGAGGAACCCCCGCCAATGCCGCGGGCGGCAGCTCCGTTTGCACGGCCTCCATCGCCGCGTCCAGGGATTTTCAAAGAAGGCGGGCTGACCCGCCGCACGCAACTCCTGGGATTTCAACGCAGGTGCGTGTCCAGTAGTCTGGCAGACCTCAATCGTTTGCTTGGCTAGCGGATGATTGGACCCACCTGAGGATGGGCTCGATGGGGACTCTTCGAAGCCCATGAAACGCTCAGGGGCTGATTTTCCTCACTTGCCAATGGCGGGTGACCGCGAATCCTCACTTGTCAGTTTCAAGTGATCAAGTGTCGCGACTTGTCAATGACGGGTAATGAAGTGTCCGACCGTTCTGGTTGTCTTGATCGTTGACAGCGAAACATTGAACGGTGAACAGAGGCAGTGAGCGAGGTAAGAGGTACAGGAACACCGGAGGACTGTTGAACCCTCTGCAACCAGTTGAAAATCCATTCGCCGGAGGGTACTTATATGGAGAAGGATGGGGCGGCAACAGAGTGACAAAAGAACGAACCTTCTGGAGGCGGATGAGGGGTCCCGACCGGACGTCACCGCTGCTGCTGCTGTTGCTGATCGCTCCAACGCTGAGGGTGCTGCGCGCGGGGGAGGCAGACGCCGGCGCGGACGCTGTGGAGAGCTGCGCGGCCTGCAGCAGCAGCGACGAGGCCGACAGCGAGTGAGCTGCGGCCATGGCTGGTGCGGAGCTAGAAGGACTGCCGGAGGCGAACACCTTGGGAGGGGGAGAAACAAAAGGATACCTCACGGCAACAGAAGACGAGCGAGGTGCATGAGAGGCGTGCAGCAGGCATCACCTTGGGCTCGTGTGGCAGAGAATCTGCAAATTCTAGCCTCGCAGAAACGAGTCGTTTTCAATTCACGAAGGCACTGACAGGCGCCGTTGGATGGCGTTCGATTGCGGCAGATTTTCCCGGAGCTGTTTCAGATTGCATCTTCGCCGTTGCGCGTGGGCGACGGTGGCTGCCACGGCGCGTCTTGAACGCCAACTTGTCGCCAGCAAGTGTACTGCCGGACACCCGGAATCGTTTCGGCACGATGCCGTCGTCATGGTCCGCAGCCAGTCATTGAATGCCGGACGTGAGAGTGCATTGCGCAGGCGGAAACGTGACGCACGCGAACGCACTCTCGCGGAATGCGCCTATGCGTGCATCTCCGGCTGTGCTCAACCTCCGCCGCTCGTTTCGCCATCCACTGTAGATTTTTTGCAGTTCTCATTCAGCACGCCG